>VNJS01005570.1:0-10011 GCA_008042575.1 Drosophila watanabei | reverse complement strand
AGAAAGGAAGCTAACTTCGGCACGCTGAAGTTTGTATACCCTTGCAGATTCCAATTGTATAAATTATAATCTATCCCAATATAATATAATACGAACTACTTTCAAATACATAAAATTTTTACAGTTTTACATTTTTTCACATTTTTACATGTAAAGTAAAATGTAATTTTTCTCTACGTTTACCGATCGTTTGTATGGCAGCTATATGATATAATTATCCGATTCTTATGAAATTTACAACAAAATTCTGAAAAAATATGAAATTCTAATAACTCAAAGTAGAAGAAATTATCTTGAAAACTGATAAAGCTATATTTTATTTCTGAAAATTTCACGACCGTTCCTATGGCAGTTGTCCGATTTTTATAAAATTAAATCTAAAAATCTAAAGCAATATATAATGCTCATAACCGAGAGTTGATCAAGATATGTTTAAAAACAGTGAAGTTATATTTTTTTTAAACAAATTTACGGATCGGTTGTATTACAGCTATATGATATAGTTGACCGATCCGGTTTGTTCCGAATTATGTACGAGTGAGAGTATATAGAAAACTATCTGCAAAGTTTCATTCAAATATCTTTAAATCTGAGGGACTAGTTTGCGTAGAAACGGACAGACAGACAGACGGACATGGCTTGATCGACTCGGCTGTTGATGCTGATCAAGAATATATATACTTTATAGGGTCGGAGATGATTCCTTCACTGCGTTGTAAACTTCTGACTGAAATTATAATACCCTGCAAGGGTATAAAAATATAGATCTCATATCCATCCACACATATCTCTCTTTCACAACAATTCAACCTAAGAAACCTGGAAAATGTTCTAGCACCCTCTACCTCACGCTATCGTTTTAGGCGATTTTAACAGCTGGCATCCATATTGGGGCTCCTCTAGAGCCACTGCAAGGGGCAACACAATAGCCAAATTCATTGACAAAACAGATTAAACACTACTCAACGACAAATCCCCTACACATTACTCAACTCACAACACCCCAACTCATATTGACCTCTCTCTTGCCACAGCCAACATATCCCCAGAGATCTCCTGGAAAGTCCTAGATGATCTACACGGAAGTGACCAGTACCCTATCCTAATCTCCGTATTCCCAAGCCCTTCCCCTCCATACCAAAACCCTCCTTCAAACTCAAAAATGCGAACTGGGACCTCTTTAGAGAACACATCATCAAACATTCCTCACATACACAACCCAGTAACAACAGAAACAAAGAAACAGCTATTATTAAAAAAGCGCTGATACAAAGTGCCCACCTATCCATACCACAAAATACAACCTTCTCTCTCCCACGTTCTCTCCCTGTTCCCTGGTGAAACCAAAACCTAGCCCTCCTAAAAAAAAACTTTAAACCTCCATTTGCGGTTTATATACCCTTAAAAACAATATCAATACAGAAAACATGATAGAATACAAAAAAGCTGCCGCCATTTTCTAAAGATCAATTAGGGTAGCTAAAAAAGCCTCCATCTTAAACTTCACCTCCGAAATTCAGCCTAACTCTGATCCTGCAAAAATGTGGGCAAACATTAAACGGCTCTGTGGAATCTATCCCACAAAATATATAAACAGCATACACAACCCCATAACACAAACTACAGCAATAGACCCAACAGAAGTAGGTAACACACTTGAAGACCTATGGTCAAAACAAGCAAAAGACTCCAACTTCTCCATCGAATTGCGCACAAACAAAATGCTCCTTACTCCCTACAATTCATACGCCCCATCCCCAACAGCCTTAGAAATAGAAAAAACATAAATCCAATAGAACTAAACTCCGCCATCAATTCGCTAAAAGGAAATACATCAGGACTAGCTCGTATTTCTTACACCATGATTAAAAACACACCTATTTTGTTCAAATTTAGAATCCTACAACACTTCAACAACATCCTTGATTCCCACATTCCCCAATTCTATAAACTAAGTCTTATACTACCAATCCTTAAACCTAATGAACCCCAAACCAACTCTAACTCCTACCGACCCATTTCCTTTAACCCATGCATACCGAAAATACTCGACAAGGTTATCGCGAATAGGTTGTGGTGGTTTGTTTTAACAAACTCATTAACAACAACCAATTTGGTTTTAAAAGGGGCAAGTCTGTCGAAGACAGCCTTCTATATGTGGACCACCTTGCTACCGATCCTTATCCCTAAAAAACATATCTCTATTATTTCTCTCTACTTTGCAAAGGCTTTTGAAAAAATTGACATCCACTCTGTCATTCACAAACTCGAAGAATGGAAACTTTGTCCCCGCATTATTAAATACGTATGCAATTTCATGACGAACCGGAAATTTATAGTTAAAAACGGCAAATTTCTCTCTATAAGCTTCCCACTTGACAGCGGTATCCCTCAAGGGTCCCCTATATCAGTTATTCTAATTTTCATAGCATACAACTCCCTGCCCAAAATTATCCCCATTTCAAAATAAGTTTACGGCCTATGCAGACGATTTTCACCTAATAATACAACATAATCGTAACAACAACCCCCAAGTTAACCTTACAACTCTTTTTCATCAAATCGGAGAATGGTGCTCTTACTCAGGTTCTTCACTCTCCCTTGATAAATGTCAACTACAGCACATATGCCGAAAAAGATTTTTCAGGGCAAACATCATCACAGGTTCCATCAACATTCAAACCACTGATCAAACAAAAATACTAGGCCTCACAATCAACCAACGATACAACTGGAATCCTCACATTAACAACCTGAAATTATCTCTCTCCCGTCCCCTCAATATCATAAAACACCTGTCCTCAAGAAAATCCAAATTGTTAACTCCATCATCACCTCCAAAATTGACTACTGCCTACTCATATTCGGGGAAGCTCCCACTTCCATTTTAAACCGCCTAAAAACGCCTCAAAATGCAGCTATAAGAGCAGCTCTTGGGGCATTTAAAACACCCACAAATAATCTCCTAATTGAAGCTAAAATTAATTCACTTGAAAACAGATGCAAACTTTTAACCACTAAACTCGCAACAAAACTTAGTCTTTCCCATGACTCTCCAATTTGCAATAGCAAAAAGCTACACTTCTAAAAAATGAAATCCTGAAATAATTCTTAAAGCCACAAACACTACCCTTTCCCGATACAACAAAAATACTACTCCCCCTATAACCCTCCACCAACTGTTCCATTCTATTAAAAACTCCCAACATAACCACAAATTTATTTACACAGATGGCTCAAAAGACAACGATATAGTGAGTAACAGTGTAACCTATAATACTGGACTCCTTCCCCGCTACTCTTTCGTCCTCTCTAGCGAATTGATAGGCATTCATAAAGCTGTAAAAATTTACTCTGTAACACCAGGCAAATTTGCTATATGCTCCGACTCCCTATCCTTCATCAAATCTATAACAAATCCAAACAACTACTCATATTACCCCAATATAATAAGAAACATAATCACAAAACTCTATCCAAAAATAAAACTAATTTGGATCCCGATCCACATCGGTAAAAAAGGAAATGAGAGAGCAGACACAGCAGCAAAGAACACGCACAAATATCCCCGAATATTCACAGAGAACTTCAACACCAAAGACATTGCACAACACCTTAACAAACATTATACTGACAAACTGACAAATTACAAACACAAACTAGCCACTAGTACAAACAGATATCACTAAACACCCCACAAACTATTCTTTTAAATCCACAAGCCTCAACAGACAACAACAAATTATTAGGGTATTATAATTTCAGTCAGAAGTTTGCAACGCAGTGAAGAAGTCATCTCCGACCTTTTAAAGTATATATATTCTTGATCACAATCAACAGCAGAGTCGATTTAGCCATGACCGTCAGTCCGTCTGTCAGTTTCTACGCAAACTAGTCCCTCAGTTTTAAAGCTATCTAAATGGAACTTTGTAGAAAGTCTTCTATTTACTTTCACTAGTATATATGTCAGAATGAGCCGGATCGGTCAACTAAATCATATAGCTGCCATACAAACGATCTGTAAATTTGTTGAAATTATAACTTCACTCTTTTTTAACATATCTTGATCAACTCTCGGTTATGAGCTTTATATATTGTTTCAGATTTTTAGATATAATTCTATAACAAGACAGGAAGCTAAATTCGGCACGCCGAAGTTTGTATACCCTTGCAGATTTTAATTGCATTAAATATAATTTAACTCTATCTAATATAAAATGATTTTCTTTCAATTCATTTTTTATGGTTTTTTATAGTTTTATATTTTTAAAAATTTTTACATGTAAAGTAAAATTTAATTTACCTCCACATTTGACGATCGTTTGTATGGCAGCTATATGATATAGTCGTCCGATTCTTACAAAGTTTTCAACAAATTTCTTAAATAATATGAGATGCTTGAATCCCAAAGTAGAAACAAGTATGTTGAAAACTGACAAAGTAAAAATTTTTTCCTTAAAATTTCCCAATCCGTTCCTATGGCAGCTATATGATATAGTAGTCCGATCCGTCTCGTTCCGACATATATACGAGTGAGAGTATATAGAAGACTATCTACAAAGTTTCGTTTAGATTCAAAGCTGAGGGACTAGTTTGCGTAGAAACGGACAGACGGACAGACAGACGGACATGGCCAGATCGACTCGGTTGTTAATGCTGATCAAGAATATATATACATTATAGGGTCGGAGATGACTCCTTCACTGCGTTGCAAACTTCTGACTGAAAGGATATAAAATCGGACAACTATATAATATAGCTTCCATAGGTACGGTCGGGAAATTTTTAGAAAAAAATTTTAGCTTTGCCAGTTTTCAACATAATTTCTTCTACTTTTAGATACTAGTATTTGATATATTTTCAGAATTTTGTTGTAAATATCATAAAAATCAGACGACTATATCATATAGCTGCCAAACAAACGATCGGTAAATGTGGATAAAAATTACATTTTACTTTACATGTAAAAATGTAAAAAAAATGTAAAAATAAAAATGTAAAACTGTAAAAATTGTTTGAATATGAAAGTAGTTCATACTATATTATTTTGGGATAGATTATAATTTATACAATTGGAATCTGCAAGGGTATACCAACTTCGGCGTCCCGAAGTTAGCTTCCTTTCTTGTTTTTTTTTTTTTTTAATTATGCGCCTTAAATATTAATGCAGATTATTATGGATATTATTTAACTTATTATTCTAAAACATAGTTTTTTTTTGTATTTTTTTGTTTTTATTTGTAATTAAAAAAAAAAAAAATAATTAATCATTAGAATGTAATATATAATAAAAATCAAATTTGGTATCATAAGAAAAGGTTTCTGTTAGTTTCTATTTTTTTCACTACTCTATATGCTTATAAAATTAGTTAGAAAACCATTTCTAAAGTTTCATTAAAATAGAAAGTCTTGCGGAGAAACGGACAGAAGCACAAGGCTAGATCGACGGCTCGGGTGTTATACTGATCAATAATATATATAAATAGTTGTTATAACCCAGCCGGATATTTAATTTACACTATTTATAAGCTTTAAGTACTTCATATTAATAATAAGGTAAATTATAAATTTCTTACCATAGTTATCGAATTCTTGTGGTGTAATTGACGAGTTCTCTGAAGTATAGTTTCTCCCACTCAATTTATTCTGGTACGTAGTATTGCCGACTGTGTAATCTTCAGTTGACAAATTGGAATCACAGGAAGTGTTCGAAATATTCGGAGCATTGCAATCATTAATAAATGAACCATATAAATTACTACTACAATCTTTTCGAAAATGGTCTCCAGATGGACGTGGGTTTATAGGTTCATAAATGGAATCATATGTGGAAGTGCTCTGTAAAAAGTTAATAAAATATATACATGTAGTACTGTATTATACCCTTGCAAAACATATTATATTAGTTTATATGAGCTCTGATTTTGATAAAGGTATAAGTCATATTTTCCTTACATCAAGATATCTACATATATTTTTGTAGAGTATGTAGCGCAGAAAAGGAATGCAGTTTAAATTTCTATCGAAGCAATTTTTTTTGAATTGGCTATCAAGATATAAGAAAAACTAGTTGGCCGACTTACGTTATTTTTTTATTATTTTATATACACTTCAAAATAAAGGGAAAAAGTTTTTTTTTTTCTAACTTTCATTAAAACTCTTTCAATAATTTTACTACCTTCCATAGCTATTCAGATACAGATTAAAATGCCATTTGATTCTTTAAATTTAGATAATTGGTATCGAATGTATCGTGATAGCAGTGTATTTGGGTGTATTCTTAAATTGTAACTCTTTTTTTTGTTAAAAGAAAATTTACATAAATAAACAATGAATGGTCTTTCTATCTGTCCGATTATACGCCAGGTTAGGTTGGGTTAGGTCACGTCGGGCGGCCCTCATGGGGCCAAGCATAGGCCAAAAATGGCCCTTAGCTGCCCGGGTTCTACTAGTGTAGACCTAGTGATTGCTAATGCGAGTTTCGAAGTCCTTGAGGATCGAGGTGTCTTTCGCGAAGGCCAGTAGTTCGCCTGGCTTTCTCTTGGAGGCATCTTCCAGTGATGCCAGAGCCGGAGCGCCTAGGTGTCTTAATCTTGACCTTGTTAGCGCCGGACATTTGCAAATGAGATGCTCCAGGGTTTCGGTTGCCCCAGAATCATCGCCTTTCCGGCAGTTTGCGTTTTCGGTGATGCCCAGCTTGACGGCATGTGTCGCGGTCAGGCATTGACCTGTGAGAATTCCTACTAACAGTCTGCAATCTTTCCGTGGAAGATGCAGCAGTTAGTAACTGAATCTTTCGTTGCGCTCTCTGCACATGATCTTTGATATTTTGCAGGTAGTGGAGTTTCTCCTTCATCTGCTTTTTGCTTTTTTGTTGGCCTTTCAATCTAGTTCACTTTGGAGCGTTCTTAGGGAAACCGGAACGATTTCTGTTCTTTCACCCGCCAGTCCGACGCCTTCCTTTGCAAGTTTATCCGCGGTTTCGTTACCATCGATTCCCTCGTGGCTGAGAACCCAGTAGATCCTCACTGACTTAGTCGTGCTCAGGATATCTAGTACCTCCCTGCTTGCCAGTACACTTTTGGATCTGACCGCTGACGATTGCATGGATCTGCATTGGCTTGGTAGCTTATACGATAGCCTCATTGAGGGTCCCGCTCCTACTCCTTCTTCCATCTTGGAGCCGTCCGTGTAGATATTGAGATGTTGCCCATGGTCCTGACCTGTTTTCCAGTAGTTAGGTCCCATGAATGATGTTGTTTTCACATCCGGGCACGTTTTTGGTATCCTGTAGTCACATATACTGCTCATGTCTCGGCCAATTGAATTGTGCCCGAATCCTTGTAGCGACATATTTCCTGATGCAACCAGTTGCGCGTGGATATCGATGGGATCAATTCCGATTATTGTTTCGAGTGCTTTTGTAGGGGTTGACCTCAGCGCCCCTGTTATGCAGAGCAGTGCCTGCCGCTGGGTTCTCTCCATGAGCTCGTATAAGTCTTCTTTTCCATGGCTTGCCACCACACTAGGACTCCATACAGCAGTATCGGACGCACCGCCGATATGTAGACCCAGTGCAGCTTAGCATCTTCTTGGACGCGTATAGCGCTATGGTGGCCTTTTTCACCCTCTTCAATACATTGGGTCTCCACGCCTTGCGGCGTGCCTTTGTGCACTCCTCTCACCATGGAGGCGGTTCCCTAATCGGATTGTACCCGCCTGCAACTCAGAAGATTTCCTATCCACTTGTTGATGGCGGGGTGCTTGTTGGTCGCTTCTAGGCGATTCATTATTGCTGACACCTTAGTGCATCCTGGGAAGTGTGCTTGCATTAGTGCTGTTAGGGCCTCCCCACTGCCCTCAGTCCACTGTCCATTATCGCGTTTCAGCTGACTCTGTATGGTTGGCTGCTTAGATAGCAGGTTTCGGAGTCTAGCTGATTCTGGGGCAGTCTCTATATTGGAGCAAAAGTTTCTCCACGAGCTTCTCTGCGCCTTGCGTATTTCTTTCTTATTTAGGGACTATAAGAAAGAAATACGCAAGGCGCAGAGAAGCTCGTGGAGAAACTTTTGCTCCAATATAGAGACTTTGTATTCTCCGTTGATAACTTCATCTTTCGCCAGTTTGGCAATTTTGAAAAATTCTCCGAGTTTATTGCGTCGGACTAAAAGGTCTCTATTCCACCAGGGTGACTTGGTCGTGATAGTCTTCTTGAACTTTCCCCAATTGGAAGTCCGAGGGTTCCTGAAGACTGCTAGATTAGGAGAGTGTTCTCTCAAGGACTCTCCATTCTGATACCATAGTAACCTGCGCCCTTACGAGTGCCGATTATACGCAAACTAGTTGCTCAAATTTGAAGCTATCTGAATTAAGGGAGTCATCCCATGTGACGGCCTGTTTTTAACGGGTTTTTTTGAATTTTTTCTTTGACCAGTGAAAAGATACAACCTCAAGTTTTTTATCAGTATCAGTTATAAACAGATATTTCGACAACATGAATATAAATTTTGGGCTTAAAAATATTGAGTAGAACTATAGTTACAGCGTTCTGAATACCCCCGCTTTGAAAAAAGGTACTCGTAGTATCTCCACAATTCCGGCCGATTGGTTCATCGGAAACCAATCTAAACGACACATTAATCTGTGAGCCTAAATGCATAGAATGAACTACAATTGAATGAATATACCTAAAATTGGATTTTTGACAGACATTTGAAAAAAATTGCGTTTTCGCCACTATTTTAGTTTTTTGCTTAATTTTTTTTTTTTTTTTTTTATGATTGTAGTTTCATTTACGTGTATTTAACATTCCCAGAACTTTCATTCATTCATTTCATTCGGTCCAGCCGTTTTTGAGTTAGGATGGAGATCAGTTTGAAAAACACAGTTTTAAAAAGAAATAATCATTCCAGGAGTGAGCTGCACTGAAGGGCATTGTTTCTCAGCGCTATAACTTTCTATTGGCATAGAATATCACACATATCTATATATATAAAAGAAAGTCGTGTTAGTTACACCACTTATAACTCAAGAACGGCAGAACAGAAAATTGAAAATTGGTAGGGAGGTAGCTTAGAGCCAGGAGACGGACATAGGATACTTTTTATCCCGTTCGACAGCGTTGAATTGGAACGCGAACGTGAATATGATCACCAGGAATTAGATTTAGTAGTTCAAAGGAATGTACCCCTGTTGAATTACCAACAAAAGAAAGTTAATGATACTTTAATGAAGGCAATCGCTGATGAAAATGGTGGTTTATATTTCCTAGATGCCCCTGGTGGAACTGGCAAGACATTCCTTATGTCATTAGTTTTAGCAACTGTTCGGGCGAGATCCAACATAGCGGTTGCAGTTGCTTCTTCTGGAATAGCCGCCACATTGTTAGAAGGATGCCGTACGGCTCATTCAGCATTCAAATTACCGTTAAATCTTCAAACTATTGAAGAACCAACGTGTAATATTGCAAAACACTTAGCAATGGCCAAAGTTTTAGCGACATCGAAAATCATCATCTGGGACGAATGCACAATGGCGCATAAACGTGCATTAGGAGCACTTAACCGAACATTAAAAGATTTACGCAATGACTCGAGATGTTTTGGAGGAGCAATGATTTTACTGTCTGGCGATTTCCGCCAAATACTGCCAGTAATTCCAAGATCTACGGCTGCCGACGAAATAAACGCTTGCCTCAAATCGTCAAATCTATGGCGCTATGTGAAGAAACTGCAGCTGACAACAAACATGAGAGTTACATTGCTTAATGATACATCTGCTGAAGATTTCTCGGAGCAGTTGCTGACTATCGGTAATGGTCAAGTACCTGTCGATGAATCGAGCGGATTAATATCATTTCCAAATAATTTATTTAATTTTGTCTTATCAAAAGACGAACTTTTCAACAATGTATTTCCAAATATTATTTCTAACTACAAAAATAATGAATGGTTGAGTGAGCGAGCAATTTTAGCGGCTAAGAATAAAGATGTAGATGACCTGAACTACATA
>VNJS01005564.1:0-10031 GCA_008042575.1 Drosophila watanabei | reverse complement strand
CATACCCAGCACGGTGACTGTAAAAGCCACGATCGCCCCGTTTTCCGTTACACGACGGCACAGAAGACCGAGCAAAAACGCTCCCAGCAGCGCGCCGTAGGAATAGCCCGCGATCTGGAAACCGAACAGAAGCACCGACTGGGCCGAGGCTGAAAACGCACAGGCCGTGGCGATGAGCGCCAGCGCCCAGAATCCGGTGACGCTCCATGTCACGGCGCGGCTGGCAGGACGCGCCGTTCCGATCAGATCGGCAAAGGTCGATCCGGTCATGGCGTTCAGCGCCGAAGACAGGGAACCCATCGTGGCGCTGATGATCGCCGCGACAAGCAGGCCGGACAGACCGGCGGGCAGCTCATTGACGATGAAACGGGGAAAGAGTTCGTCCGGGGAGCTGAGTCCCAGCGCCGGGAGAGGCAGCCCGCCATGACGCGCCCACAGGAATATGCCGACCAGAGACAGCAGGGCGAACAGTATCGTCACCACAACGGCGCTGCCGATCATGGCCCGTTGCGCGTCACGCAGCGAGCGGGCCGCGAGAGCGCGTTGCACCATGAGCTGATCCGTTCCGTGCGACGCCATCGCAAGGACCGCCCCGCCAAGAAGCGCCGTCAGTGGCGCGTACGGGCTTGTCAGAACAGGCGCATGAAACGCGAAAGGCAGCAGATGGCCGGAGCCGGGGAGAAGAGCCATCTGCTCCGGCGTGAGATGCCGCCAGAGCAGAAAGGCACAGAGCGCGGCCCCGAAACTGTAGAGCAGGAACTGCGCCGCATCTGACCACACGACAGCACGGAGACCTCCGATAGCGGTGTAAAGCGCGGTCAGGCCGGTCAGGCCGAGCAGAACAGCAAAAGGCGACAACGACATGCCGCGTGCGGCGAGCAGGGCGCAGATGGGCAGAGTGGAGGCGAACAGCCGCACGGCCTCCGCCAGCAGTCGCGTGACGAGGAACGTGACGGCGGCGAGTCGCTGCATCCTTCGCCCAAAACGCAGGGCGAGATACTGGTAGGCGCTGGCGAGGTCACCGCGCATGTAAAGCGGCAGCAGGTAGCGGGCGACAACGATACGGCCCAGCAGATAACCGCCGCCAAGGCCGACAAACACCATTCCCTGCGTGTAGGCGATGCCGGGCACGCTGATGACCGTCAGCGTCGAGGTCTCGGTGGCGACAATGGACAGGCAGATGGCCCATGCAGGCAGGCTGCGGTGCGCATCCAGAAGATCCTCCGGTGAGCGGACTTTTGACCGCTTCCACGGCAAGGCTCCGGAAAGAGCGAGCGATCCGGCGGTAAGAGCGACAAGCCAGAGGATAATGACGGCCGGATCGAGCAGGCTGATCATGGGAAGACGTAATTGGNCAAACTGATTGCATGGAGAGGATTGATGGGCTAGCGGCTGAAAGATGAAGCGCGCCCTCCTGTCCGTTCCTGTCCCCGGCATGCCGCAACGCCCCCGACAACGGGGCGGGAAAGTCGGGGTGCTGCTGTGCCTGCTCGTTATTTACGCTGCGGGTCTGTTTTACATGACGCGCCCCGGAAAAATCATGGTGAAGCCGGTCGAGAAGCATATTTCCATCAGGATTTTGCCCTGGCGGATGGTGATTCCGAATGCTCCGCTTCCGGCTCCCGTTCTTGAGCCACTCCCCGCAGTGCAGATCCCTCCCCCACATCTGCCGAATGTGAGAAACGTCCACAGGAACAGACATTAATTCTCATTTTAAGTAAATAAGCATCTCGATCGTGGAGGATTTCGTTTCGGGATTGGCACGGGAATGCCCGAGTTACGAGACGTTTTCCTAGGTTCTGCTGTAATCGGGGCATAGCAGGCGGACAGGACTTCTCCCTGTCGTGATGTTTACGGCTCCCGAGCATCAGAAAGCAAAAGATCTGCCCGACTGTATGGCATCTGCCAAAAGCCTGCCATAATCTGTACGCTATTACTGGTCGAAAGACCCCGACAGATAAGGCAGCATCTTAAGGTATGCACAAATCCTCCCTCACCATTATCCATGTCGGTCCATTCATGACCGGTCTGCGTGTGGGACCGAGGCATTCCGTCCAGATCAAACTGTCGAACGGTCTCATCCGGCGGGGCCATCTCGTGCTCAATTTTGCCGAGCGCGATGTCGCAAGGGCCGCCTCCCCTTTCGGGAACCGCAAGTTCGGGCGGCGTGCGGTCAACAAGGCTCTTATGGCATTCTGCCGGCAGCATTGCCCCGATATCCTGCTGATGGGCCATGCGGATATGATCGAGCCGGATACACTCGCGGCCATCCGGGATATCGTTCCGGGTGTGCGGATTGCGCAGTGGAACGTGGACCCGTTGTTTGAGCCGGACAATGTGCAACGCATTCGCCGCAAGCTGGCTGTCGTGGATAAAACCTTCATTTCAACAGCGGGCGAACCGCTCGAACGGATGCGTGCTGGCGGGCATGCCATGAGTTTTCTCCCAAACCCCGTGGATTTCTCTGTCGAGACCGGTCGTACGGATCTGATCCGCACCCTACCCAACGACCTGTTCTATGCCTGCGGCCACCCTTCCCGTCCCCTCCGTGAAATCTGTGGTCGGGAATGGAACATGGATGAATTTATCGGACTTATCGGCGCACGGCTGCCGTCTCTCCGGATGGCGCTGGGCGGCATTGAGGGGCGTCCACATTTTTCAGGCGCGCAGTATCAGAAAACTCTGGAAACCAGCGCCATAGGACTGAATCTTTCCCGACGCGCCGATTATTATCTCTACACATCCGACCGCATCGCGCATCTGGCGGGAAACGGCTGTGTCGTGGCGATTGAACGGGCGACTGGGTACACGGATTATTTCTCTGAAAAAGAGATGCTGTTCTTTTCCAGTATTGACGAACTGGTCGAAAAACTTGCCCACCTTTCCGCCGAACCTGAGGTGCGCATGCGGACAGGCTCAGCCGGTCGCGCCCGTTATGCGGAGCGGTTCAACGAACAGGCTGTCGCTCAGTTCATGATCGACGTGATCATGGATGAGTGCGCCCCGGAAACGATGCCCTGGTGAAGACAGTGCTCGCCTCTCCCCGTTTTCTGGCGCGTCTGTGGCGGGAGGACCGTCGAACGCTCCTGCACGAACTGATGCTGCTCTTTATCGGCTCAGGCTTCATTCTTCCCAATGAGCCAGTGTGGTCGGATGTTTTCTATTTCGGGATCATCCCGCTTTTCATCTATGCCGTCTGCAAAAAAGACTTTGATGTCCGCCTGAAATCCTGCCCTGCTCCGCTTCTTGCCGCGGGCGGTATCATGCTCTCTTTCTGCATCAGCGCGGTGGTCAATGTGACTGCGCCTTCACAGATTGGCGCATCGGCTTTCTGGATGTGGAACATCCTCTGCACATCCATTTTCGTCTTTCTGCTGACCGATGCCTTTACGCAACAGACCAATTACCGGGAGCGTCTCATCAGACTGATGATCGGGACCGGTATGATCAATATCCTGATCGCCCTGATCCTGCGTCTTGGTTTTCAACCCCTTCCATGGGAAGGCGACATTCTGCGAATGCAGGGATGGGGACTGACACGACATCCCATTCTCGGCGCTGTCATCATGGGAACGATCCTTCTGATGGCGCTGTCGAAAGCTCTTTCCCTGCATCAGTGGCGTTACTGGGCCGCAACGTTAGCCGCGCTTTTTTTTATTCTTCTGACGGGAAGCCGCGGCCCCCTCATGGGGATCCTGCTGGCTGCGCCGGTCCTCGCCGGAATGAAGTATCCGAAAACCATCCTCACAGCCCTTCCCGTCCTTGCTGTCATAACGGTGATCGGACTCCGGATGGATGTTGGGGTTTTCCATCTTGTTCAGGAACAGATCGGACGCGGAGACTCCCACCGTTTCATGCTATGGTCTCTCGCCTGGCGTGACATTTGCCAGATGCCTGTGTTCGGACACGGCCCCGCCTCGAAATTCAATACGCCCGGGGAACCTTTTCCCCACAATCTGCTGCTGTCGACATGGCTTTACGCCGGCGCCGTCGGGGTCGTCGCTCTGATGGTTTATCTCGGTACCGTGTGCAAAAGCCTCTTTTCATCTTTTGCAAAGAGTGCACGTCCGCTTAGCATCGCCGTCCTGCTTCACACACTGGTCAGTTCGATGACTGATTTTGCACAGGTCGTGAAAGGGCCCGCCCCCATGTGGTACATGTTCTGGCTGGCCACGATCTTCGCCGCACAGATCAGCCCGCGACCGAAGATCCGGTGAGAAGCACGTCGCGTCGTTCCTCTGTTTACACGCATCTTCTTTTCACGCCTGTTCCGCCTGAATGAAGATACAGATTCAAACGTTCGCCGCACGACATACCACACGCTTCTCAGCGCCATGCCTGATGGGAAGAGCCCCCGCTTCCCGTGCAACAGGGCACTGATATTACCCGGGAGGGCTTGCGTTTCCGGGTCGGCTGGCTCATCTCCTGAAAGAGATACAGGACTCAAAAAGTCCTCTTTGACGGCCGGAATGCTTTGACTGGCAGAATCAGCGCCGGTGGTGCGCCTGAAGGAGAGTTTGTCATGTTTATCGAAACCGAGGGTACACCCAACCCCAACACCCTGAAATTCCTTCCCGGCCGCGATGTGACCGGCGAGGCCGGCACCATTGACTTCATCGATGCGGATGCTGTCGCTGGCCGGTCTCTGCTGGCTGAAGCCCTGTTCGAATTGCCGGGCGTCTCACGAGTCTTCATGGGATCGGACTTCGTCTCCGTGACCAAGGCGGATTCCGAAGACTGGACCGAACTCAAGCCGCTGGTGCTTTCCGCTCTGGTGGACCACTTCGTCTCCGGTCGCCCGACTGTCGAAGCAGGCGCTGCATCGGTTGAAGATCCCGTGACGCCCGGCGATGAAGAGATCGTCCAGCAGATCAAGGAGCTCCTTGAGACACGCGTTCGCCCGGCCGTCGCCAGTGATGGCGGTGACATTGTTTTCCGTGGATACCGGGAGGGCATTGTCCGCCTGAGCATGCAGGGCGCCTGCTCTGGCTGCCCGTCCTCGGGAGCAACGCTCAAGCACGGCGTCGAGAACATGCTCCGTCATTATGTTCCGGAGATTGTCTCTGTCGAACAGGTTGTTGACTGAACTCCTCACGCCTCCCGATAGGTCCGGTGACGTTTTCGGGAAATCCTGCGGACGGCATTCCATCTACGGCGGTAAAAACCAAAGAGCGTCTCTTCAACTTCATTGAAGAGACGCTCTTTTTTTGTGAAATCAGAATTCTTCGTAAACGGCAGGGTCCTGACCCTTCAATCGTCCATCCGGACGCGCCAGCGAAGCAATGTTCTTCATATCGTCTTCGGTCAGGGAAAAATCAAAAATGGATTTGTTTTCCATCTGACGTTTGTGACTGGCGGCCTTCGGAATGGGAACGCATCCCAGCTGGTGATGCCAGCGCAGAATGACCTGTGCGACCGATTTCTTGTGGCTGCCGGCGATCTTTTCCAGAACAGGGTTCGTGAGAAGATCGTTGGCTCGCCCCAGCGGACTCCAGGACTGCGTCAGAATACCGTGCTTCCTGTTATAAGCCCGCATGTCTTCCTGCGGGAAATACGGATGAAGTTCGATCTGGTTGATGCTCGGCAAAACGCCCGTTTCTTCCTTCAGCCGATCAATATGTTCGGGCAGAAAATTGCAGACGGCGATGGATTTTACATAGCCGCGCTTCCTGGCTTCGATCAGAGCCTTCCAGGCCTCGACATAAAGTCCCTGTTTCGGATTGGGCCAGTGGATATAATAAAGATCATAATAGTCGAGCTGGGCGCGATAGAGAGATTCTTCAATCGTCAGGATCGCTTCGTCAAATTTGTGATGGCGTCCCGGAAGTTTGGACGCGATACGCAGATGCTCGCGCTTGTGGCCACTTTCACGGACAGCTTTCCCGACCGCACCCTCGTTTTCATAATTGAAGGCGCTATCAAGGGCATGGTACCCCGCCTCAATGGCGCTTTTCATGCCATCGACACCGGGTTTACCATTCATTTTATAGGTTCCGAACGTCAGAGCAGGAAACGACAGTCCGTCATTCAATGTAAGATCAGGAATATGCATGGTGATCTCCCGGATTATTATGATTACCTGAATGCCTGATACGACATCATGCCCGAACAGAGTGTCAGACAGTCCCAGATTGCATCGGTCGCAGACGCATTCATCCGACAGCGTCGCGCTGTGGTGCCACGATAAAAATATAACCAGCGACTGGCAATGAAGTTTCAGAGTGATGTGACATGCAACAAGACGGATGCCTCTGAAAACAACGAAAACACGGGCGCAGAACACCCCTGCTCAGCATGACAGCAGTCCGCCGCGCCAGTCTCCGGGATCGGCTCTGAACCGCGCAGCAAGCCGCATTGTCGACGGTGCGACACAGTATCCGGCGAGGCGCTCCAACCGTCGGGCATAACCCGCTCGAACGACAATTTTTCCTTAAGGAAGTTCCAGCGCCTCCAGATAAGCGCTCGTCAAGGTGACGCTCTGCGATAAAGCCGTCGCCACACTGTTTCAGCGGGCCCAGCCCAGCCCCGACGACACCATAACCGTGCTCCAGCGGCTTGCAGCAGCACCAGCAAACCTGCCAGCGCCATAAGCGGGGCATACCGCGCGCCTCCATAGTACCCCGGCGCAACAAGCAGACAGAACCGCGCCAGCAATGACTGGCTGAGATAGGCGCTGAGCGCCAGTCGTCCCACTGGAGCCAATGTTTCCTGCGCTTTTGTCGTATGCGCCACAATCCAGAGCCAACCGAGTGCTCCGAAAGGCGCAACCAGCAGCCGCACCGTAACGGACAGAAACGCCATATCTGCTGGGTGCAGGCCCCCATACGCAGGGAGTGCGCCGATCTGCATCAGGACCAATGGCAGGGACACCAGCGCAGCCACAATACCGCCAATCAGAAACCACACGTCCCATGAGGAAGTTGCGCGAGGGAGGAAACGGTCTGCACGCCACAATCCCATCCCGATCAGCATCAGCGGACCACTGGCAAGCATCACGGCAGGCAGAGTCTGCGGCAATGTGATGAACCAGTCAGCCGCATTCTCTTTTATCAGGAACAGAAAAGAGGGTGACAGAACCTGTGTATTCCTGAGAACAGGCCCTGCAATGTGACCGCCGCTCCACAGCGCAACCAGACCGTCGATCCGCAGCAATGCAACGCCAGTTACATATGCCACCGCGCCAACAGTCAGCAGACGGCGGGCTGACCAGCAACGACATGGCCGCAGGATCAGCCCGGTCAGCGCATAGGGCAGAAGAATATCGCCCCACCACAACAGCGCACCGTGCAGCACGCCGAACACGGCCAGCCAGCAAAGCCGACGGGTCAGACGGGCGCTGGCTGCCGGGTCATGGCCGTCGCCGCCAACCCAGAGCATGGACAGACCGAACAGAAGGGAAAAGAGAGCCACAAACCGGCCCTGCATGAGCGTCTGCTCAGCAACCCACAGAAAACGGTCCGTCTGCGTCGCCAGCGCAGGAAGCTGGTCGGCCTGGCTCAGGGGCGCCGCAAAACCGGGAGCGTTGCACAGCCCTATACCGAGGATACCCAGCCCCCTTGCGGCATCAATGACCACGTAGCGATCCTGCTGGCGCTCTTCATGCCGCGCTTTCGTGGAGTCAGCCGATAATCTGGGCACTGCGGGCGCGAAGGGCTGCATGCACCGCGTCAGCCTGTTCCAGCATCTGCTGACTTGCCCCACTTACGGCGCGCGGCGAAGCGACACGCAGGCTCGACAGATCCCAGTCTGAAGGGAGAGCCAGCGCGTGCGACAGTGGTGCGGAAATCGTGGTTTTTTCCGCGCAGATCGTCTCGTAATCAACGAAGACCTGTCGTGCCTGAACGGCCTCTTCAGCGTTGAGCAGGGCCGAATAGACGCTGACCCATAACTGGAGCCAGTAGTCTATCGAGTCCCTGTCGCCGTCCGCCGCAGGATGGCCGGGAAAGAGGAAAGGCCGCTGATCGCCGCCAAATTCATAATGCCCAAGCCAGCGCATGAATTCCAGCCGGAACGGATCATCGGCGGCCAGTTGCAGCGCTTGCTCATGCTGGCGACGCAACGACTCCGCCTGCTGCAGCGGCGCACGGAAAGGATGGACCAGCACGGTCTGTGGAAACGCCTCGATCAGCGCGGGCAGACGCAGCACATTGGCGTTGTTCTTCGAGAGATAGCGCGCGCCATCATAGCGCCGACGGATCAGGCCGACATAATCGCGGAAGGCGTCGACCGTTTCGGGAAGCGGCGGAACGGGAGAAAGACCGTCGGCTCCCACATAGAGTTTGCCTTCGAAGTGACGCCAGAAGACCTCTTCGATGGCCTCCGCGCTGTCGAGATCGTGGAAGATGCCATCGCCATGGCCACGCTCGGACCGTTCCACCTGCCGCTTGAAACCAGCCGACAGTTTGGCCCAGCTATTGGGCGCCAGTGGAAACGGGAGATCACGGTATGTGAGGGACGCCATGCCATACTGTTCGTGCAGCAGGCGCGTCAGGATGGTCGTGCCTGCCCGCGCAAGACCTGTGACAAACAGCGGACCGGGCTGTGACGCGTCGTCTTTCCACGGTTTGTAACGTGCGCGCTCGATGTCGAAGGTGATCTCCAGCATGGCGCGATTGCCCAACGCCACGCGCTGCAACAGGCGCTCAGCCCCCGGTCCTTTCTCACCACCCGATGCGGACGCGGCGTTCCGGAAATGGCGGCGAGTGAACAGATAGGCGAGCGAAATCACCAGCAGCGCCACGCGCGTGGGCCAGTGGGTAAAGGCCTGCGCGAAACCGTATGGCCACAGCCTGTCCACCGCCATCGCCAGAATCAGGGGAGCGGCGACCACGGCAATCAGCGCCAGCCCACGCAGGGATTGCGCCATGAGGCGACCGGACATCAGCCGCATCGCCCGTTCCTTGGCCCATTCGGACACATGACGACGCGTGACGATACGGGTAGCTCGTCGGCCCAGCCGGTTCACATCCATCAGGCAATGCAGAACACCGGTCGCCCAGACCAGTTCGATGGACGCCAGCGTGGCAAGCAGCAGAACGACTACGCCGATCACGCAGACCACTCCTGAAATGCTTCAGCGCCGTCCGGAGGGAAAAAGGCGGTCTTGACGGACTGGTTCACGATTGCGGTGTTGACTGCCGGCGAGTTGCCGGAGCGGGGGCGCTGCTCCCACGCATCCGGCGCAGCATGCGCTTGAACGGGTACTAGGCTCAGGACCCATTGATATGAGCGGCATGATGTGATTCAGGCTCCCTGAGGAGACTGAAAATGAGCGACCTGTATTGGCTGACGGATGAACAGATGGAGCGTCTGCGGCCGTTCTTTCCCAAGAGCCACGGTAAACCCCGCGTCGATGATCGCCGTGTGTTGAGCGGCATCATTTTTGTGAACCGCAATGGCCTGCGCTGGCGTGATGCGCCCCGGGAATACGGTCCACACAAGACGCTCTACAACCGCTGGAGGCGCTGGGGTGCCATGGGGATCTTCATCCGCATGATGGATGGACTGGCTGCTGGAAAGGCAGAGCCTCAGACGATCATGATTGATGCGACCTATCTCAAGGCCCATCGTACGGCTTCGAGCCTGCGGTTAAAAAAGGGGCTCCAGGCCGTCTGATCGGGCGCACCAAAGGCGGGATGAATACGAAGCTGCATGCCGTCACCGACCGGAACGGACGTCCGCTCGACTTCTTCATGACAGCAGGCCAGATCAGTGATTACACCGGTGCGGCTGCCCTTCTGGACGGTCTTCCACCAGCCGAATGAATGTTGGCGGACCGAGGCTATGATGCTGACTGGTTCAGGAATGCTCTGAAGGAAAAAGGGATCAAACCCTGCATTCCAGGGCGGAAATCCCGCGGGAAACCGATAAAATACGACAAACGGAAATACAAAAGACGCAACCGTATCGAGATCATGTTCGGCAGGCTCAAAGACTGGAGACGGGTCGCAACACGCTATGACAGATGCCCGACCGTCTTCTTTTCCGCCATCTGCCTCGCTGCAACCGTCATGTTCTGGTTATGAGTCCTG
>VNJS01005562.1:0-14468 GCA_008042575.1 Drosophila watanabei | reverse complement strand
TTTCAACTGCTATTATCTACGTAAAAAAACAGAATTGGAGCATTTATGCCTTGCCGAGCAATTTTAGTTAAACTTCAAAACTTCTCACCTAGCAAACCAACTAAAATTGAACCCTAGGAAATCGCATACACTCGTCTCTGGGATCGGGGAATCCACGTTGAATTCCGATAGGGCAGTCGATATTCTTGCGCAATCACGGGATGCCAGCTATCGTGCGTCTTTCTCAGTTGTGGTGACTCACAGTATAACGGATTATGAGCCCCGTTTCAAAAAAATGCAATATCCTGGAGGATTCCTAAAAGCATTTCGCTCGCTCATCCTTATTTTAACTAATCACAACGAAATGACCTTTTAATTGGCATTGGTCTTTTCTCCAAAATAATTGTTACAGGACAATTTCATTTGGATAGCACTTTGCCAACACTTCGGAACACCAAGCTTGATTGGATCGTCTCTGAAGGGCTGTCGAGTACGTCAAATCACAAGTCTGTTTTAGCTGCCATTGTCAAGGATTCTACAAATCATTTCAATGATGGCACACTTGCTGCCGTAGTAAAGCGATTTTGAGAAATCAAAGACTTCAGTTCATCGAAGACATGGTTGTTGTCGGAGGCTTGCGATGTGAACAACTTTTCAAGGAACATGTCACCAGACTTGATAATGGTCAATATTCTGTTCGTCTCTTGACTACTTCAGGTTTCGAATCCCTAGATGATTCCTATTGCTTGGTTCGTCGTCGTTTCAGGAATTTTGAAGCTAACTGGAGAGAAACCCGGCCCTGAAAGCTCAGAACTCAGCATTTTACGGGAGTATATCGATCTAGGCGATATGTCTCTTGTTACGCAGGAACCATCGGTGCCACAATTCTCTGGTGGGGCATTGCGTACACAAGCAGGATAGCACGAGCACGAAGCTTCGTGTCGTTTTTGATGGCTTTGCTAAGACGACTTCTGGTAAGGGCCATCAATTCAGCAAAAAATATTCAATACACTGCTTTGGTTTCGATTTTTTAAAATTGCGTTTTGTGGAGATATTTGTAAGATGTACCGTTGCGTGCGTGTTTCGATCTCGGATGACTTCTTGCAGTGCATTCTTTGGCGAGGGAGCTCAACGGATGAGTTGAGTGTTTTCAAACTGAAGACGGTGACTCATGGAACCAAGCCAGCTACCTTCTTAGCTATAAGAGCCATGCATCAACTTTCTTATGATGAGGAGGAATCATTTGCAAAGAAAAATTGTTCGAAGAGATTTCTACGTGGACGATTTAATCTCTGGTGGGAGCTCAGTTAAGGGGGTCAGAGAAATTCGTCGTCAGGTGAAAGAAAGAACTATTGTCGCGAGGCCACTTCCCAATCCGTAAATGGTGTTCGAATGAAGCAACTGCCATGGAAGGAGAGTCTGACTGCGACAAGAAGCAGTTAATCAAATCAAATCACGATTGATCGGATATTGCCAAGGCATTTGGATTAGTCTGGGATCCATCTTATGATCAGCTTCTATATCATTTTTCTCACATACCGAAAAATCATCGACCCACTAAGCGCAGTGCACTGTCAACAATAGCCAAGTTCTATGATCCGCGAGGATTGATTACTCCAACCATCGCCAAATCTAAAATATTTTTTCAATCCCTATGGAGTGCTAAGGTGGAGTGGGATGACGCTTTGCCAGAGCCCATTCTTTCGTCATGGGAGGAGTCGACCTCCCAGTTATCAGTCGTCCATATCTTAAAATTTCCACGATTCATACTGCAACCCCAGGCTTTCGTTGAGTTGCATAGATTCTGCGATGCTAGCATATCGGCTTATGGAGCGTGCGTATACTTGCGATCGGAGACCAATGGAGACTCAAAGGTCCATCTGCTTTGTGTCAAGTCTAGGGTAGCCCCCTTGAAGGAATTAATAATTGCACGATTAGAACTTTGAGAGCTCTCTTATTGGCTATTCTTATCACAAGCGTCAAAAAAAGTATAGATATCGAATGCGCCTTTCATTGCTGGTCAGACTCGTCTATTGTGTTGGCGTGGATTCGGCAGCCTACGAGGGAGTTTTACATTTTCGTATCAAACAGTATCGCGAAAATTCAGGTGATGACGAAAGATATGACTTGGCTTCACGTTCCACCAATCTTAAATCCGGCAGATGTCGTGTCGCGAGGATGTACACCGATGGAATTGCTGGAGCATTCCCTTTGGTCTAAAGGACCTCCGATTCTTCTAGAAAACTCGTCAAATTGGCCCTCCCTTCTGAATGTAGTGAATGTAAGGAACTTTGGTGACAAAGTCCTAGACCTTATTTTTGCGTCGGAGTTTGCAAATGCCTACGTTTCTAGAATAGCCTTCTCTCCAGCCCCGATGACGCTTATCACCCCACTCTTGAGATAACTCTAAAAATATCGACTCCATTACTGTCTTGTCCTTTAGCTGAACCAGCAACTTTTCGCTGTTTTCGTAAAGCTAATTTCTCTCACATGAAATCTTATTTATCTTCGATTGGACTTTTTTGGACTCCCCTAATGTTGATTCCGTAAACCTAGTCGACCATTTCTAAGAATTTATATATACTCTGACATTCTGCCAACTTGAAAAATGTGATGTCTAGACTTTTCAAAAGGTTTAGTAGAACAGGGTTTCAAGTCGACAGTGCTAGATACTTAACAGCATAAGTTTTTGACACATAATTCTGAGTGCTACAATAATTACCCGAATCGATTCCAAAATTTTTGAACCTTGAATTACTGCTCAGCTTCAACATCAATGTAGCTCATTAATGTCCACCTTGCAGCATGGCTTTATGAGACACCGGTCTACTTAAACAAACCTTCTTGAGTTTTGTGCTGTCATTAAAAAAAAAATCAAAGACTTTGATTCTGTGAATTACCTCTTATTTATAAAAAACTTACAATTTTGGGCTTTCCTGTTTTGTTAATTAATAGGATCGCCACTTATTTATCGAATCGAACTCAAAAAGTAGCTTTTAAGGGTTCATTTTCAAATCGTGCACAGGTAACTTTGGGTGTCCCGCAAGGGAGTGACCTTGGTCCACTTCTGTTTGGCATTTTTATTTACAACTTGCCTGATGTGGTTCTTTATTCCTAAGTGATGATGTACGCAGATGACGTTAAATTATGTTTGCCACTGACGAATTCAATCTCTCATACGCTGTTGCAACAACAATTTGCGATTCCTGAACAACTCCAAATGTAAATCGATGACTTCTTTTCGAAAAAATTGTTTCATTGCAAATTATTCCATTGGGGCAAGTGTTCTTGAAGGCATCTATGCAGTTACTGACCTTGGAGTTGTGTTTAAGCATAACTTAAACTTCACCGACCATATTGGCATAGTTGTTGGTAAAACCAATCTGGTTTTCGCCTTCGTTAAGCGCTGGTCGAAGGATTTTGATGATCCCCCATACCACTAAACTCCTTTATGTCTCAGTTCAGGAACAATTCCTTTTTTTTTGCTCTACGGCCTATAATGATCTATTTTCTTTATTTAATGTTGAATTGTTCTTTGATGAAAACACTGAAATTATTTTAAGACACCTATCCTTTCCTTTGCCCTCCTAAGCATATAATTAAATAACACTCCTTACCCGGTCAGAGGTAAGAATATGGATTACAATGGCAGAAATTTGCTATTTTTTCTAAATAAATAAATAAATAAATGGACATTCCAGAGTGTCGTTCCGCAGCTTTTATGGAAACCGTTTGCATCGACATTTCATCAAATTTCTCAACTCTTTCGCTAAGTTGCAACTCGTTTTCGCGTACACTCATCGAATCATTTCCAATTGCAGAGCCAAAGGCACTCGCTTAAAAGATCGTCTTTCAATTAAGGAGGTCAACTTGGGAACCTTACTTCTGCTCAGGAGTATCCAGCAAGTTCACTTAGCCAAGTAGTATGGACTTCTTAGCCAGAACAAGCCGTTTCCGCAGAAAAGCAAGCTGGTTTCACTAAGGCCAATAATCGGCTCCGATAGATAACTGTTGGTGGAAGGCTTCAAAACGCAAACTTGGATTATGATACGAGGCATCCGATATTGTTGCCCAAGGATCATCCAGTCACCAAGACAATCATCGTTTACATCCACGAAATACATTTGCGGCAAACGTATTGGCCGATTGGAGGCCGTAAGCTTGTAGCTAGCATCCTCAACAAATGCGTCAGATGTTTTCAGATGAAACCGGTGACTTGTGAGCATGTTATGGGTAGCCTGCCAGCAAATCGAATGCAGCCCAATCCAGCATTTAATACCACGGGTGGACTTTTGTGGGCCCTTCTATTACAAGGCAGAGACCAGGCACCCGCCATTGAGATGGCAGCTTGGGCGCATCCAGGACGTCATACCTGGCGGGGACGGCGTAATCAGAGTAGCTATGGTCCGTTTAGCTACGGGTCAAATCAAGAGAGCCGTCGCCAAACTAGCCGTTCTGCCCATCGATTCCGATATAGTTGAAACCGTACCTCTTCCCACGGGGGGAGTATGTTCGGAGCAGACCGCCAGCACCCAGTCAAGCGTGCATAGGTGTACCGCTGCACCTGCTGCGCTCTTCGTAGTTCTCTTTTCATATCTCTATTCTTCTTCTTCTTTTCTCGCATAAGCTGTCGCGCTATCTTATTGTAATTACATATTGAGCTCATGACATATGAAAGATTTATTCTTGAAGCCAAGATTTTTGATTGTCAGTTGCAACTCCGACTAGACCGAGAACATAATAAACACGGCGTATTAAATTCGACCTATTCGTGCGTTTACAATTATTTATTTGCCATAGGGTGTTATTTTTGTTGTCTTCCCCATAAACACATGTCATATTGTTACAATGCAAGATCACTACTTTTCGTACCTCGTCATTGTTATTGACTTGGTAGACTTTGGGCTTTGAAACGTTTTCTATAGATTGTCTAGGCAATTCTACATTTTTTTCTCCTGTGCAGGATTCTTGTTTACTTGCTTGTCTTGTAATGATTTTCATTGTTCCCTGTTATATTTTGTAGCTCCTTGATGATTATACTCCTTAACGCGTCTGCTACGTAATTGTCTTTACCCTTCAGATATTCTACCGTTAAATTGTATTCCTCCAATTCAAGCCTCATACGTGTTAATTTTGAACTTGGATTGACCATTGAAAATATATAGTCGAAAGTGTGTTATTGCCAGTGAATAGCTGTTAACTCTTGTTCAGTTATACTCTTATTACTTTCTTCTTTGGTAAAGGATCTTGATGCGTATGCAATTGAAAGTTGGAGGCAATTATGCATCCGTTATTATGCGGAATTCGTTGGTATTGTCTGTTTTTTGTTACAAAGTTGGATTTATTAGTGCTGTTTTGAGATGACCGAAGGCATTCTGGCATTCAGCTGTCCACTCGAAATTTACGCCTTTTTTACATAATCTTGTTATTTGACGTAAATAGTCAGCAAAGTTTTATGGGGACTGTGAGACTGGTTAATTTTTGATAACGTCGTATATTTTGTCGTCTGGCAAGATTCCTTTATCAGTGCATTTGTGTCCCACAAATGTGACTTCATGCATGAAAACGGAACATTTTCCCGGATGAAGTTTCAGGTTGAATTTCCTACATTTGTCGAAAACATCAGTTAAGTTTTTGACCATATGTTTCTCGGAACAACCGATAACTATAAGATCATCCTTATAAAGAAATGCTTATGATGGTTCGAGAACATCGATATGAGCCATTGCTTGTTGAGAATAACGTTATATCTCTAGAACGTTTATCAAGTTCAATTTGGTGTAATCTAGACGATAAGTTAAGGCATGAAAAGATTTTACTGTACCTAGTTGATCTAGACTGTCAACAATTCTAGGTAATGGAAATTTGGCGGACAATAGTTTCTTAGTAATTTAGCGATAGTCAAATACTAATCGCCATTTTTTCTTTTCAGAGTCCGGAAGAGACTTCTTCGGGACTAACCTTTCGTTTGTAAAAATGATTTATTGTTATTGGATAGTTCAAATATGCCAGTATATATTGTAGGTAAATCTATTAATTGATTTTTGAATAAGGGTGAAAAGTTTTTAATTAATTTATTCATAACAATGAGGTCTCTCTCTTCGCTAGTTTCCTTTTATATTTTATAATCATTTAAAGTTTCATATTTTATTTTATTTAAATTGACGATTTTATTGGTATTTGTTGTATTTATTATTCGGACATAAGTATTTTGTTATTGGATATAGTATTTGTGATATAAATTCCTTCATCAATTAATTCATTTAATATCTGTATTTGATTCTTTATTTGAATTTTTCGGACAACTTCGGAACGGGCTGAGAGTACTGTAGCATTATTTTTACAAGTATGAAGTATTTGTAATTTAATCGGATAATTTAAGTTTTTCGGGCAAAGAATTAGTAAGTCGCCACTCTGTGTGAAATCTTATTGGCAATTATATTGTTTCATGAAATCTATGCCTAGTATGCCATCACTAGGTATTGGAAAATTTTAATGGAAGTCATGCGGAATTATATATTTACCTATAGTAAGTTTTATAAAATACTGTACCTTTGCCAATTCCCGATATATCGGTATAAATTTTATTATTTACATTCTCAAATATATCTACATTTTTTTTAATATAGATATATCTGCACCAGTATAAAGCAACAGTGTATAGGATTTACCAGATCTTTCATTGTACGTTTTTACAAATATGCTGAGGTTTGTGACGCGTGCCGTGCACTTTAGAAAAATAAATAGGTAATAGGGAAGAACAAGGTAGCACATAAGAGAGGAAAATGAAGTAAATATGAAAGAAACAATAAAAGAAGGGCATAAAGAAAAAGAGAAGAAGCAAACACTAACGAATATTCGAATTTGAAAGCGCGGGCGGGCCCAAACACACGGACGGTCACACTGGACCACAGAGGCGTTAGGCGCATGCCGGAAAAGGGCTAACGACAGAATGAGGGACGGGCACGCTAAAGCCCGCCAGATTGCTATTAAAGGAGAGCCAGAGCCGCTGTAAAATTACTTAGCAGCCGACAGCGATCGGGTAAGGTAAGCCTACTATGTAGCACACATCCAGTAGTCAGCAGCGGAGTCTTTTAGGTTGGACTGGATCTTCCGATCCGGTCCACTTTAATACATTGTAGCTAGTCTTCCCGCAGTTTCCTCCCTCCTCGCCCTTACCACCCTAAGAAGGCCTCCGAGCCCAATAGCCAACCCTAACCTTTCTGGGACGGTTTACGTTCCCAACAGTACTTTCTGTGGGACGGCTTACGGGCCCAACAGTAATCTCTCTCTCTCTCTTTCTCTCTCTGGGACGGCTTATGGACCCAACAGTGACCTCTCTCTGGGACGGCTTACGAGCCCAACAGTGCTATCTCCCTCTGGGGGGGGCTTACGGGCCCAACAGGGATATCTCTCTGGGGCGACTTACGGGCCCAACTGTGATCTCTCTCTGGGACGGCGTACGAGCCCAGTGCTCTCTCTCTCTCTCTGGGGCGGCTTACGGGCCCAACAGGGATATCTCTCTGGGACGGCTTACGAGCCCAAGTGTTCTCTCTCTGAGGTGGCTTATGAGCCCGACAATAATTTCTCTCTGGACGGCTTACAAGCCCAACAACAACTTCTCTCGGGACGGCTTACGAGTCCAACATCTACTTCTCCCCGAGACGGCTTACGAGCCCGACAATAATTCGCTCTGTGACGGCTTACGAGCCCAACAACAACCTTTCTCCAAGACGGCTTTCGAGCCCGACACTCACTGCCTCTTTCATAGGTACCCCACTGCCCGACGACGCGTGACAAGAGAGGCCAGGCGACTACGTACCTCCGAGAGCAGATCTTCGACCACAGACGCAGATCTCTCAACACAACCAACAAAACCCGATACTATACTCTTACGGCCTAAACCCTCTGTGTTCTTCCTGGGACATCGGGTCGGGAATCTCTTACAGCAACCACGCCTGAACCAAATTAATTCCTAACGGATCCTGGACGTCCCGCAGTTACCCGAGGCACGACAGACCGTCACAGGTGGCGCCCGAACAGGTTGATGTGGTTGCAAGAGTCGAACCGACGCCGATAGAGTTATGTCTTCATGTGTATATCTGGCGAACAAAACCGAACTCATAGAATACGCAGAAGATTTCGGCTTGGACTCGTCAGGAAAACTCGAGGACATAAGACGTACGGTAGCAGCGTTCACGAAACGAACGGATCATACCGAATAAGTGAGAAATAAGCTTGCACAGTTAGCGGCAAAACACAAAAGTCAGAAAAGAGAAACACCAAAACCAGAAATCATGGTTACAGAGACGGGAGCGCAAACCAAAGAAATGTAGGACGCAAAGGTCACAAAAGGGGTGGAAACGGAGATAGTACACTGGGTACGGAACTGGGGGATCCGCTTCCAATGAACATCGAACACGTTAGAGTTCCTGGAGAAACTGTAACAATGGGCGTCCGGATACGGAATATAAAAAGACCAGCTCGTCCAGACGATGCCGTTCATTCTCGAGGAGATAGCCAGCGACTGATGGAACACGACACCAACAAAGATTTGTTCGTGGAGACAGCTAACAAAAGAACTGCTGGAATACTTCCTACCACCAAGGTATGGGGAGCAGTTGGAAACTCAAATATCGCAGCTGAGATAGAGAGAAACCGAACCCGTAAGGGAGTACGCGATGTGGCTACGGATGCTGATGCGTTTCACAAAACTCTCGGAGGAGGAGAGCTCTCCCGGGTGTACAAAAACTCCAAGAGCAAGATAAAGCTGCACACGAGGAGGAACGGATTCAAAACACTGACGGAGTTCCTCACACTAGCGGAGGAGGTACAAGCAATCGAATCGATGGAGAACCAGACACGAGCAAATCAAGCAGGACAGCAACAACTAAGGCCAGAGATTTCCATGCGATCCGGGGGAACCGGTCACAAGGCACGCACATGCGGCAATCCACCCAGGTTGTTTTGCTGGGTCTGTGGAAAGAATGGTTGTTCACACATGAACACAAATTTATTGTCAATAAATAAAAATATATATATATAAACCAATAATGCCGCCTGAAAATGTAAGGTGAGCTCCGCGGGCAAGTGCCGCGTTTGCAGTTCCCTCAGGGAAATACATGGCCACTGCGTTGGTCTTTTTATATATAAGAAATTCATTGTTAACTTTAAGTAGGGAGTAAAATAAATAAAATCAGTTTGAAATTATAATTCAGCAAATGTAGACGTGTTTTTATTTAGCACTGTTTTACATTTTGGTCCTTCGAGACACTCTGCAACTTTCATAGTTCAGAGTTTGTTAAACCTTGAAATACTAAGGCTAAAGAGAGTCCTTGTTGTTTTAAAACAAAAATTTCCAACGTAATAAAATAAATAAATAAAGCACCTTACTTAGTCTTAAAATAAAGCTAAAGGTTGCTAGTTACCAATTTAATAGTTTGGTAAGGCGTGCTGAGGCCATAGACATCAGCAGTGAAGAATTGTGACAAAAATAATAAACAAATAAAACTTAAAATATAACTAAAAATATATTTGCAAAAAACTGAAAAATATAAAAAGTGCATTGACAATAAATTTAATAAATCGATTCAAAAAACAGAATCGAATTATTGCGTAGCACTCAAAAATTTATATTGAGCCACGCGATTACACCGACACCAGCAGCAGCAACATTACCTGCAGCGACGGCAGCAGCTACAGCGACGACAGCGACGGTAGCGGCTACAGCGACGGCGACGAAGAAAGCGAATGCAGCTACTACAGCGGCAGCGACGACGTCGACAGCCGACACCGGCAACCAACCCCCACCCCTACAACATCGGCAGCGGCGACCACCTAGCAGCGAAGACAATACAGCGGAGTTAAATAAGGTATGTGGGGAGATGGTTAATAGACATGGAAATAGGAGAGTTACAGACGAGGATGTTTAATTTTTAAACGATTTAGAGAGGGAGTTTTTAACAAACCACAATATGTTGGTAAAGCTAGGCCCCATAGATGAGGAATATTTTACGAAGAAAAGGTATGAGAGGGTAATTAATTCATTAAAGGAGCTAAGAGCCGCGTACGAACAAAATAAGTCTACAAAAGAAGCGCAATGCCAGTCAATTTTTGAACGAAAGGTTAGTCAATTGAGAGCATATTTAGAGGAAAAAACATAGATATTCAAAATGAAATAAGGGAGACCTTAAGAATTAGGAAAAATAAAACTAATTTTCTCTGGCAAAACATTTCCGATCTAATAACAAAAATAGGAGCATCTAGCCTAGATGTCGATTTGACCCTTAGCGAGTTGGAATTCGATATTCAAAATATTTCATCTGAGATAGACGAACAGATTAAACAGAAAAGCGTAAAGTTGGAGGTAAAAATTCCGGACTTACCGACCCTACCAAAAATCGAGGTACTCACATTTGGCGGCGATTCCAAAGAGTGGGACCTTTTTCATGAATTATTCATGGAATTGATTTATTCTAAAGAGAGTCTCAGTAGCTCTTTAAAGTTTAATTATTTAAAATCGGCTTTAAAAGGGGAAGCTCGAAATGTGGTCGCCCATCTTTTAATGGGTACCGCTGAAAATTACGAGGCCGCTTGGGACCTTCTAACCAAGCGGTACGAAAATAAGCGTAAAATATTTTCGGAACAATTAAGTCGCCTAATGGAGTTATCAATTTTAAATATTGATTCTGTTAGGCAAATAAAATCCTTCATCGACACCATTAATGAAGCGATACACATTTTAAAACTGAATTCCAATCTGACCGATGAAGTTGATGTGTTATTTGCTCACATGGCACTCAGAAAATTTAATACGCAGACTTTTCAATTATATGAGAGTCTATTAAGAAGACTAAAGACATCCAGAATTTATCGGATGTTATGGATTTTTTGGAGCAGAGACTAAGTTCGACTAGCTCTTCAGGAAGAAAAACCTGTAAACAAAAATACACATATATCCAAAAATTTGTATTCTTCCGATAATATTAATTTCTCAAATAAAAATAATTATTCAGATGAAATGTGCCTAGTCTGTAATATAATGGGACACACAGTGACTCAATGTTATAAATTTAAAGGATGGACTCCTAAAGAGCGATTTGAATTCACGAAAAGTGTGCAACTATGCACAAAATGCCCAAAATTTTGAATGGCAAGAAATGTGAATGCGAATATTTTTGTTCGCATTGTAGCAAAGGACATAATACAATGTTACATTTTCCAACAAGAGAATATGTTAACACTTTTGTGACGTCCAAACAAACAATGCTTCCAACAGCAATAATAAAAGTAAAAACAGACAATGGCGAATCAAAAAATTTTAGAGCGCTGATTGACAGTCGTTCTCAAAGCACTATCATTTCAGAAAAGGCAGCACAAATTTTGAAACTGCCAAAAATTAAATCTAGAACGGAAATAAGTGGGATAGCATTTCCAGATACATGTGTATCAAAACAGAAGATATAACTTAAAATAGAGGCTACTAACTCGAAGAAGTCTTTTTCAAGCGATGCCATAATAATGCCTAAATTGATGAATGCTCTGCCTATTTCGGATATTGATATTGATAAATCAAAGTGGCAAAATTATGCATAAGCGGACCCGAACTTTGACAAGTCGGGCCGAGTAGATATAATTCTTGGAGCAGATGTATATGCTAATACTATTAAAAATGGGATCACTAAAATTAATGGCCTACTAAGTCAAAATACTAGTTTTGGGTGAATTGTTTCTGGATCCATTAGGTCTAAAGTTAAAAATTCAATAGTTGCCACTTCTATAGTTTTCCAAAATGAAAATTCCAAGAAAGTTACAAGAAGTCATAAAGGTAAATGTTGCGATTGCAAAATGTTGCGTAAAGACAAAGGCTAAGTCTACTTTTTTGTCCCCCGCCAGGACCTCACTGTGGAGGTATCAGAAAAAAAGAAGATATTAGAATTTTGCATGATTTCTGTTATATTTTTTTTTCTGCTAGTAACATTATAAGACAAGCAAAATTGTTTAATTAAAATTTCTAAATATTTCTGGTAAAATATTTAAATAGATTGGCCGTAAAATATAGATTCGATTTATATCGATGAAATTGAAAATAATAAGTTTGATTATCTGCTTACATACATATATACCGAAAATAATCATTTAAGGCCATTTAGGCCAAATCCATAAACCATAGTTTAGAAATAGCTAGACTGTCAGAAGAGTTAAGGCGGTTACCCGAAACCCATGTTGAATTAAAAGATTTAAGTGTCCATCATATATCTGGCCATATCTCCCTAGTTATATGCATTATTTTTATTTTAATCTTGATTATAGATGCTCTACGTAAGTGTAGTCTAAGCAGGCGATTACAAGCAATAACTTTTGAAGGCCATTTACCAAATGTTTAAAAGTGAAATTAAATAAAGAGAAATTGTACTTTGTATTGTATTGTAGTATGCACATATATCGAATACTTACTGTACTTAACGGGTACACATTGTAAAAAACCACAGAGACACCCACATCCACCTACACTGCAATTAAATACCTTGCAAAAATTAATCCAAAGCAATCTCCTCCAGAAAAAGCGGAAAGCCCAACATTAAGAAAGGAGTGCCCTAAGGACTGCCCAGGACCTCCGTGGAGCCCGTTCTGTATAGCCACATGTTTGAAGCCGTGGTGATGATCAGCACCTGCACCGCCTGAGCTCATAGGCCCAGGACAACTACAGCCGAATCTACAAGTGTGAGGGGCAGGCCGCCCCTTACGCCTTCGAAGGAGCGTCAGCGAAGCCAGGCCGGCGACGACCAGCTGACGCAGAGGACATCTCTGGAGCCTGTTGAAGCCTGCAGCCTGAAACATTTTGCACTGCGTTGCATATTTTTTTTACATTGCACTGTGATGCATATTTTTTTTTATAATATATAAAAACAATTGTAAAATTGAGCGACATTAAAGTTGCCCAATTAGCGTGTGGCCTGCAGCCGTACAACCACTAGGCAGGAAAACATGTAACCTTTTTAATAACCTTTTTAATAACCTTTTTAATAACCTTTTTAATGTAACCTTTAATGCACATGCATACATATTTAAAAATTACAAATTCCCCTAATATTTTCTATGAGCCATTGGCAAATTAATTCAAAGCCAAGAGCCACGCCATATGTTAATGGCATAAAATTAGAAGAGGATTTTAAAAAAATTTACAACGAACTTAAACAAGACACAGCCACTACTAGCCACTAGCCACTACTACAGCCACACTACTAGACTTAAAGTCAGTGGCCTCCACTGAAAATGTAATTAATAAAATCGAATCAAAAACTATTGATTCTGATTTAACAAATATTTTGTTAGCAATTATTGTTTTCATAATGAGTGCTGTCATTTTGTACAAGGCCTACATTTTTCATAATAAATGCATTTCAAAGAGGGCCAAAAATAAAAGCCAGGCTAACGACCTGGACAAAATATAAAAGCACAAACAATAATTGAAAACAAAATATTTCAAATTTTATTTGTTATGTATATCTTTGCAAAAATACATTAAGAACTAAAATAAAAATTACTTATCATCTATCCTTGAAATATAATGAAAATTAAATAAATAAATAAAAGCAAAAATAAAACAACTTAACAAAACATTTAATAATCAGCAAAATGACCAGTAGCAACGCTGACATTCGAAGTACTGACATGACTCAGGAAATGCAGGAAAGCGCCATTGATTGCGCAAAACAGGCCATTGATAAATATGAAACTGAATTTCAGATTGCCGAATATATTAAAAACGAGTTCGATGCAAAATTCGAACCCAGATGGCATTGCATTGTCGGCAATAATTTCGGATCATATGTGTCCCACAAGCCCGATCATTTAATATATTTTCATTTAGGCCAGTTAGCGTTTTTATTGTTTAAGACTGGTCCGTAGAAACAGCAATTCCATTTATTAAGTTCGAGAATAAATTCCAGAAATGTTCTCAACAAAATTCCATTAAATAATGGAATGGAGTGAACTTTATAAAGAATTGAGTAACATAAAAGCTGATTTTGACAGATCATACAAGTCATTATCAAGGACCCGGCTAGCACAGCAAAATACTGTGAACAAGCATGCCGAAATATTAATAGACCGCTTTAACGCAGCGCGTATATTAATACATGACCAGAGAGATCGGCTAGACAAAGCCAATTGGTCTCGAGTATCTAAGTTCTTGCTAAAATTACGAGACAACTTAATATACATAAAACAAAGGTATAGTTTGGCCATTTCAGTGCCAACTATATTAAACACACCGTTGGCAGTAGAAACTGACGACGAACCGGAACTATCAGATTTGCCGGCTCTTGAGCGGGATGAGATAGATGACCCAGTCTCTGCAGATACCGAAATAGAGGAAAAAGATATAAACAACCTCAGGGTACCTGCAGTCCTCATTCAATCTGAACCATCAGATCAGGACCTCACAGACTGCACCGATAACGACAGCATTGTTGAAGCAAAACCTA
>VNJS01005559.1:0-54397 GCA_008042575.1 Drosophila watanabei | reverse complement strand
CGGCTCCACGCGGAGTTTCCTCCAAGTTTAACTCCTCCAAATTCAGCTTTTCCAGTTCCAACTGCTCAAGGTTAGATTCCTCCAGGTTTTGCTTCTCCAGTTCAGTTAACTTCTGCGTGTCCATTATAATTTTTGTCGCCGTGCGCAATTGATGGATAGTGGCGTCTTCTTGGAAAAACACGTTCTCCCACTCCAGAAAAGCTTTCAGCTCAAGTCTTGTCTTCTTAATTATTTCGCAATATTTCATAACCAAGGTGTTCCTTTTTTATACGGGCCTTTACCCCACACCTGATATGTAAAACTCCTTATTTTCTTATTTTCACGTCATTCTCGTACTCGTGCTCGTTTATTAGTCATCGTACTCTTCTCGATCGTATCTGGGCGATAACAATATATCGTGTGCTTATGTTCTTATCGATATTTACATATGATAGTTCTTAGTGTTACCTTATCTAATTTATATTATATTTAAACTATTTACAAAATAAATAATTATTTTATACTTAGTATTTTATCCAATGTTTTTAAACTTCTCTTTTTGCGCAGTTTTGTGTATTTGATGTTTTTAATAACAAAACCTATTCAACTTCACAAGAAAAGCGTTTGAATTGCAAACTTTGGAATAGACTCAAATAGCTTTTTGTTTTCAGAGGTCTTATTTTTAAGCACCTTTTCTTTATTTGTACGTTAATTTATGATGATTTTATCGATTTTGGGTTTTAAATAATTCATATGGGATTTTATGAATTAAATAAAATGTTATATGTTTTATCCCGCAATAAATGAACACCAATCATGTTAAGAATTCTAATTATATGGAACAACATTAGCCAAAGGGAAAATATTTGTTGCCGTTTTTCTTATCAAAGAAAACGTTGATGTCACAAATGCAATTATTGCTAGAATATGTTAGATGATTATATTAAAATTAGCTATTTTTAAGGCTATAACATACATGCAATTTCATAGGCTTTTTTAGTTTTTAATTAGCTTGGTCATGGCAGATGCCAGTTAAGTTAACAACTGAGTTTGTAGTCGTCTGGTGTTATAAAAAAAAAAAACAAATTGTTTAATTGTGGCAGTGTAAAGTAAATTATACGTAATCACATTACGAAAAATAAACAAAATAAAATAAGTATACAAATAAAATAAAATAAATTAATTAAATAAAGCGTATTTTGCTTGGAAAAGAACTATATTCCACGCTAGCTGCTAGTTTGCAAATTATCCCGGATTTTACTTTTAAAAACCGACAGGTAAAGCGGGAAAATAGCTTAATTGTCAACGTTGCGTCGCATTAAAAACATCGATAGTGAGTACATCGATGTTTTCAACATATATCGTTGAAAACATCGGATTTTAAAATAAAATGTTTTCAAGTTTCCATAAATTGCATTAATAATACTAAAAAAATGTAAACAAATTTTCAAAATTTACGTAAGTTTCTTGAGTTTTTAGTGAAAACATCGATGTTCAAAAATATACATCGATGTCTCGCCTCTTTAAAAAAAAACATCGCTAATATCGATAGTGGCATCGATGTTTTTGCATCCCTAACAGTTTGTTAAGTATTGTTTGTTAACAAAACCGTACAGTAGCCGGTTGATTGCAGATTGCGACTTAAACCGTCGAATTGGGGGAATTCGAAACATTAAATATTTTATCTGAAACAACGCGTAGTTAAGCAATTTTTTTTCTGACAAAGCAAACAAAATACAAACAACGAGAGAGAGGTGATTGTGCAAAGGAAACAAGCCAAAAAAAAATAATCAACTGAAGTTCGCAAAAAAGATTAAAACTGGAAAATAGTAAACAAATAAAAGTTACCGAGGAAAGTGTGTTCGCAAATACCGCCAAGCGAAAAGCGGAATAACAGTGAAATTAATAATAAAGGCATAATTTATTGAAAATATTCAACCAATCAAACGCCAGTTATACGAAATTCGAGAGAGTTGAGAGAAGCGACAAACAAAACCACAACAACAACAAAGATGGCAGCACTAAACAAATTCACAAAAACACTGTCCATTGATGAAAAGGCGGAGATCAAGGAAAAATTCACCGAGGTAAGTTGTTGGAAGCGACAAGAAGCTAGTAACGAGCAAAATAATGAAATCGTGAATAATAAGAAACCGAGCTAAATGTTGAAAATCAATCAATAACAATAATAGAGGCGGCAAATTATTAAAATTAATTGTCAATTGCATGACTCACTCGCATGCACCCACACAGACACACAGGCACACCACAAGCGTGGCTCTGAAAGGAAGAGGCGGTGGAAGGAGAAGGAAGAAACCGTTAAGCGGTGCATGTGGGCGTCGTCGTTGATAATGGGGAGCAACGACGCCGGCTGCGACTGCGACTGCGACGCTGGCCTTCAACAGTGCGAATCAACCCCCCATGATGTTACGAGGAGAAGGATGATGATGTGGTGGGGTAGGGGGGGGGGGGGGGGGGGGGGGGGGGGGGGGGGGGAGAGCGAGAGAGAGGAAGAGAGCAAGAAAAAGTAGCGACGACGTTGAAGAAGAGACAACGCATTGCCAGCTAACGGTTAATGTGGCTGCTTCATGGGCTCCACTATGTAAGTCTGTGTGTGTGGTAAAGAGGGTGTGTGTCTGTGTGTGTTTAAGAGAGCGACTGGAAGAGAGAGTGTGGGTGGAAGGGGGGACAGATGAGCAAACAAGTTTCCCACATCTCCTTTATCTTTTCTTCTCGCTAGCTAGCTCTCTGGGAGAAATAGAGTTGGACTATTACTGGAATACTAGTATTTCATGCACGAGAGTGTTGTCTGATTGTATTTCCAAATACTTTTACTTGAATTCCATGAGTTGTTCTTTAATATCATTCCAGATTAAGAGAGTATCTTTGATTTATTCGAACAAATATTTCTAGAGAAAGTCTCTCACTGCCACCCTCTGTTTTTCTCTTTGAAATGAAATTGCATTTTTGAAGCTTAGACCGATATCTTTCTCTTAGGCTCTACAGTTGAGTACAGGGTATCTCTTAGTTGGTACCATAACAAGTTATTAAATACCAAATAAATAATAAACAAAAAATTTCACTTGTCAAATATTTATGTTGTGTACGACCTGGCAAAAGATTTTATTTAAATTTTAGCAAGGCCAGCAGCAGCGGTATAACGTGCATTTATTTCCATACTATGACACCACATAAAAGTATCTCCCCTCGCGTCACCCTTAACGGGGGGCGGGCGATCTCGGAAAACCAGTTTCTGCTTAAAATAAAAATACAAATCGCAAGCACACAAGCACAAACGTTAATATACCAGCAAACTCACTTAGAGAGCGTGAAAAACAACGTCTCAGCATCAGTTTATATCTTGGCTTTGCTCTGAAAGCAGCCACCGAACAGTGGGGCCACCATGTGTGAATATACCAAAAATGCACAAGTTTACAGGATCAATCTGAGGATAATATCTAAAAAAAGTTGGATAATGTACGGAATAACTTAACTTTGTCGTAGTTAGTTTACCCGAAAATCTTCCATTTAATATAAAGGAATAGTTATAGGTTAATCCATACCTTTTCCTAAATCCTATAAATATTGATACCCTTAAAATACCAACAATTTCCCCACGTTAACTCTCTATTTGACCCAATGTGCGGCGTGCCAGTCGTCACCTTGGTTTAGGGGGCACTGAGAATCAAGCAATTTTAGCTTAATTTTATGCACACATTTAATAGTTTTCAATTGTTTCTTGCTATTTTACCGCCGTCATATATTCACCGCTCCGTTGTTCCCCTCCCCTAAGGCACTTTTTGCATTTTGCATTTCGCTGAGCTCGTAATTCTCCGCAATTCCAAGACCGAAAATAGAGGAATAACAAACACGCCAACGCTGAAAGTGCAGAGTGGAGCCTAGCCGGTCATAAAAAAAAATCAGTTCGTTAAAAGACATAAAAAAAAACGAGTTCGCAATCGCTAAGGCAGGATACACACGCAGAAAAAAACCTGACCTGGGACATTGGGAGAGAGTCTCTTATTAAATAAATATTTTAATTATTTCTTTCTACATTAAATGTCTCTAAATTTAATTATGATAATATGAAATTTTCTTATTGGGTGTATTTTCATTGAGATGACTTTCTCTGATTGACAAACCTTTTTTATGCTAACCAGGAGTTTATTTGTAGGTTGCATAAAATATCTGAAATTCAATTATGACATTGCTAAGGAAGTCATATATTTTTCTTGGATGTATTCTTTTTAAGATACATTTTTTCTTAAAAGTCCTTACATTCTCTTATTGGAAAAAAAGTATTTATGCTAACAGGGAGTTTATCTGTCTGATAAATGTTACCTGGACATTCAGAAACCTTATTTTTGGTAACCAGAAGTATATTTGTCCGATAAATGTTAAAGCCGAATTGAGTGAGAAAATGGTTTTAATAAATTAAAATATTTGTAACAAAGATAAATGATATATTGAACAGATATAGTTGTTAGTAAATTATAAAGTCCTCTATTGACAAACCTTTTTTATGCTAACCGGGAGTTTATTTGTATTTTACATTAAATTCCTGAAAACTTAATTATAACATTGCCAAGAAAATTAGATTTCCTTATTAAATGCATTTTCTTTAAGATAACATATTGAAAAAAAACTTTGAGAAAAACCTTATTAATGCTAACCGGTGGTTTATCTGTCCGATAAGTGGTACATGGACATTAAGAAACATGCTCTGACAGAGAGTTCTTGCATTCTCTGAAAGAGAGTCCTGCTGATCTGCATAGATTAACCGAATTCTGTGAGAATATAGTGTTAATCAATTGAAATATTTATAAAAAAGATAAATTATATATTGAACAGATATAGTTGTTGGTAAATTAAAAACTCCTCTATTCTGTTTGTGATCATTGCTAATGGGCATATGAGTAACACATTGTGGCCCCTGTTAATAATTCAAGAACTGAGGCTGAGTTGCCACACCCACGCACAAAGCACTGCCTTTGTTTGTCTTTCGTCTCTGGTTTCTTTTCCTCTTTCTCCTTGTTTTGTCTCTTCGTCTTGTTGTTTCAATTTCTGTTTCTGTTTCTGTTGCTGTTTCTCTGCTGCGTGGGAGTGTCAGTGTTAATTGCCGCTAAGCTGCGCATTTCGAGTGCCGTCCGATGTGAAGGAGATATGAATGTGTTTTTATGGATAATCCCGGGGCTGCATACTTGATAAACTATTCCGGTCACAATCTAAATTTATGAAATAATTTTGAAAGGAAATAATGGAAAAAAATATATTATACTTTATATAATTTTATATATTAAATATATATATTTTATAATAAATAATATATATTTTAAAATATATGATCAATGAACTCTGTTCCACTGTGCCAGTCCCTTTTTTGATGGATTCTGTCTGTCTGTCGTGTGTTGGTTTCCATTAAACAATCGTTGGCATTTGCATTAAAAATTACAAAAAAAAAAAAAAAAAAGAAATGACACAGAAAATTGTTAAGTAAATAAAGACGGAGAGTGGAAATCGTTTTTATATCGCGGCCCCTTTTGCATTTAAAATTAAGATGAATGCAACCATTCAATGTTGACAAAAGCCAAGCTGCAGGCACATATCGATGGGATTTATATATTCGGTAGACCTGAAGCTAAAGTAAATGTTGTTTTTTTCGATGTAAAAGACTGAGATAATGGCATCGTAAATGGTTTTCCGAAATTATCCGAAAAAAATAACTACAACTTTACTGATAAAATATAGCCTTTAATGCGGGTAGCAAAAGATACTTGACGCCGCCGGGTGGTCTAACAATTTAGGCACAATTTAACACAAATAGATGTTAATTAGCAGCCTCGAAAAAAAAGACAAAATTAAGGCAAGTCGCGCGTAAATTGTTTTGTTTGCTGAGCTTTTTTTTGGGGAGGGTAAGAAATGTAAAATGTTTGAGTGACGTAATTGCAAATATTAACTGGCCAAGAAAACAATTTTGCGTCACTTTTTGTTTCGCTTTCGTTAAACCGGTTTTCGGGTTGCCATCCGATAATGCAACTACTTTTTACCCTACCGAAAAAAAAACACCACCACATTACCTCATTCCACCCACTTTTTATGGCGCGACACAGTATTACATCAACATAATGAGTAAAGCTAAAGCCGACGATTTTGATACATTAACTAATGGTTATTAATGGTTATCAATGGTTATCAGAAACTGTAATGGTTTTAATTTATATCACCAGATTGTCACAAGACAGTTTTATAACTCTGAACTAATGGCATTTCTTTGATCGATTTCCAAGTATTAAACAATAATCTTTCGATTTATATGGCATTTATCTCTGGAAAAAGCCAGATTAGATTAGATTTAGACTTGACAACAGATGCTGATCTCAAATAACATATATCTTATGCCCGAAAGATATAGATACCCTTTGCTAGAGTACAAAATAAATATATAAACAGCACTAACAACGGCGGTCGCTGATTGAACGTGACTCAACATCATTCGTAGCATGTTAATTCAACATTGTCTGTGAATACAAAGATAGTTATTCGAACGAGTACCCGTTAAATACTCGAATTGTCCCCCTTTTTGACCCCGCCGTGGCCAAGAAATAGCTGTTCAAATATGGGTAAAGGAAATCAACTGAACAAAAATTAATAATGAGCCCATGCGTATGCATATGCCAATGATGATGATGATGATGATGATGATATGTGATAGATAGTTATTTGCCTACCGTTGCACAGAAAAGACCACAAAACAACAAGAAAAAAGAACAACTTAATAACAAAGACCCCACAAAAAGAAGGTACAAAACCGGTTACAAAAGTGTGCCAAAATTGGAAAAACCACTTCTAAATTCCATACAGTCCAGGAGGCAAACAATTGGAAAAAATAACGTGGGCCTTAGCTCCAAAATAATTGAATTTCTTTTTACGCACGAAATTCTATAAGTGTTGAAGTTTAGAGGTTTAAGAATGTGATTTTAACTTTAATTTTTCATACAGAGTTGCATTTAACAGAAGATCACTCTGTAATGTTTGGTTCTATGAGGATAACAGCTGTTAATAACGGTTTTGAACCTACTTATTATACCTATATTTCCCAAACAGTTTAAACTATAAATACCTATCCATTATCATTATCAAGTCACTCGATCTCTTGTAATAAAGTAACTTTAACATTTCTTATAAAGTTGCATTTAACAGAAGACCACTCTGTAATGTTTGGTTATATAAGGATAACTGCTGTTAATAATCAACTTATATAATAATTCCCCAAAGAGTTTAAAGTATAAATACTCATCCATTGCTGGGTATCTTATAGTCGTGTCACTCGATCTCCTGTGAAAATTTAACTACCATTTTTTACAGGGGGGAATTTAACACTAGACCTTTCTGTAATGTTACGTTATACAATAATAACCCCGTTTAATATAACAGATTTTAAACCCCAAATTATCTACCTAGTCGTGTCACTTGATCTCTTATAAGAATTTACTACCATTTTTTACAGGATTGAATTTAAACGGAGACCTTTCTGTAATGTTGGGTTCTACAAGGATTTTCCCTGTTAATACAGATTTTAACCCCCAAATTATGCACTTATTGCTGGGTTTCTCATAGTCGTGTCACTTGAAAGCTTATAAGAAATTAATTACCATATTTTATATAGAGGTGAATATAGCAGAAAACACCATTGTAATGTTACGATAACTCCTATTATTACAAATTTTAAACCCCAAAATATCTACCTTCTGCTAGGTATCTCATAGTCGTGTCACTCGATCTCTTATATTAATTAAAATAAAAACCAATAGCATTGCAAGTGAACCGAAATGTTGTGGTTAACAGCAGCTCTTAATTTGGCTAATAAACTAGTTTCCCCTTTTTTGAGATATCTATTTCCCCATCATCATGTCCACAATGAGTCAACAGTGTTTCGTCAAGTGTAGAGCACGCGACCAATGGGGGGGGATCTGCTGTGAAAGTCAACGGTGCAGTTCATTATGACAAATTTACAGTTCATCAGCGATACAAAAAAACAAAAAAAAAATAAAAAGAGTCAAATGGAAAATCGGGGAGACTAAATAGATATATATATATATATATATGTGCCTGTATATACATATGTGTAAAAAATGGGGTAAATATTAGCAATGAGCCACTAAATCATCAGTCTCTGTTTACCATACCATATCCATACCCCATATCCATATCCATTTTCCCCGATTTCTCCCTCTCTCTCTCTCTCTCTCTCTCTATCACTCTGCCTCTCTTTCTCCTTCTCCTTCTCCTTCTCCTCCGGGGCCAAGTGAAACCCGAAAATGGCAAAAGCTGATAAAACGAAGTGACAAACAATCCAACAACGCGCTGCCCGTAAAAGGTAAATGGCGTTCAGAGTTCAACAAACCCATGTCTGAGTTCGCACAAAATAAAAAACAATCACAAAACACGAAAGGAGCCAAACTTTGGGGAAGCCAAAGTCTTTATACCCTTTGGAAATGGTAAAGGATATGCCAAGTTTGATTGAAATTTGTATAATGTTGAGTAAACTTAAGTTAAACATAAGTTACTTAAGGAAAGCAGCCGCATAATGGGTTCCATTTGATTTATTTTAGCCTTCCTTATCTCTACTTTCAATATACTTCATCTGTACAGGTAATTTTTTAGATTTTAGGTTCCATATAGATCCATTAAGACTTCGAAAAAAGGACACCTTGCATAAATTTATTTAATTCATTTATTATAATAGGTCCTTTATAAGATTTTGGCATCCATTACGATCCATTAAGACTACGAAAAATGATACCTAGCTTGTTAAAGCTGACTCTGCATATATATTTAATGAATTCAATCATTAAAATAGCTTCTATTAGATATATTTTAGCTTCCCTTATCTCTACTATTGAAATATACATTATCTGTAGAGATCCTATTTCAGATTGTATGATCTTTAAGATCCAATAAGACTACGAAAAAGGACACTGCATATAATTAATTAATTCCTTTATTAAAAAATGGTATATTTTATATATTTTATATTCTCTAATCTCTGCTTTAAATATACTTTATCTGTACAGATCCTTTTTCAGGTTTTTGGATCTATTACGATCCATTAAGACTACGAAAAAGGACACCTTGCATATAATTAATGAATTCATTCATTAAATGAGCTTCTATTAGATATATTTTAGCTTCCCTTATCTCTGCTTTTAAATATACTTTATCTGTTTAGGTCCCTTTTTTTACATTTTGTAAACCTTAAGATCCCTCAAGACTGTCAAAAAGGACACCTTATCAAAGAATATAATAACTAAGCTCAACTACAACCTAAATTGCAATCCCTAAACTCTCAGCGAGTAATCGTTGCCTTATATCTAAAACAGCTGCATTTGCGTCAGGCTATAAAAACAAAACAAAACAAAAAGGTCTATTATTAATTGCATAATGGGTATGTGCACAATATAGCGGATAACAGTTGTTGCACTTTATTTATTACAATATGTTTCGGTAAAGTGGACCTTGGGAGTGGCCCCCAATTACAACAGTCGAGTGTCTTTGTACGTCCAGACCGGGGTCTTAGTCATCCCGACCATTTCGACGATGACTCCCGGTGGTGGTGACTACATATAATGACTGCACGGGGAAAAAATATATATATGTTTACTGGAAATATTTGCCAAATATGGAAATCTTTCTTTAATAAACCATCCAATTTTTTGCCAATGCAATCCAATAAAGCCTTATGCAATTATGTTGTAGAGGAAGTCCTAAAACTGTTTGGTATTTCCTTGTCTTATCACCAAGCTTTGACTTTCATTATCTGGTCTGGCATTAGATTTATGTTCGACAAGTTATAACTGAACAGCAATGACACTTGGCACATAATTCACCTGCTGATACAATGCCTATTAAAAAACCAATTACGTTTAATTGCGTGTCCGGCTCTCTTTTAGTCTCTCTCTTTTTATTTTTTTTTGTGATTTTACTTTTCGCCCACCTTACCATTACCTTTATCTCTGTGTTCAATAAGTTTTACCTGTGGCACTGCATTCGGCCGAAAAACTTTTCGATGCGTAAGCGATTTCTTCAATATGTATTTTGTGGACACTTGAGCATGTTGCGCACAGGGTTGCCAAGTCAAGGGAGAAACCGTTGATTAACATGTGACTCAACAGGAATACATATGAACTTGACATATGTATTTATGTATGTATGAATGAGTATTGATTTCCTCGAAGCATATCTAATTCGCAAGATGAGTCGTCGTACCAAAGGGATTAATTAGTCATTCATTAATGAGGTATTTTTCAATGAAATAAATGTCATCTTTTACTATTTGATAATAGATAGTTTACAACTTTTTTTATATTAATGGATAAAGTTATCTATTAGCAAGATGAGTTTTCTCTTGCTTCCGGTATCTTCTTTTCCCTGGAGAAGAGTAAAGTTTACATAATTCTTGCTCACATCCACAATTGTGGAATTTAAAATTCTCTCCTTTGATTTATTGGTGAAAAATAAGAACGATGAGTTAATTACACAGGTCAACAAAGTTCATGCCTTTTTCATGGGTATTTTCAGTGAGTTTATATATTTGTCTGGTTTCTATATTTCAAAATGATCCTATAAAATTTTTTAAAATTTAGATAAAAGTAAAAAAATAAGTGTGAGTCCCGGTTATCGCATAGTCGTGGCACTTGACTATGGCGCTCTCTCTGCTATTTCAACCTGTGTGTTATCAGTACGCTCTAAAAAGAAACGAACATGAGTTTTTGGTAGAGCAGATTAGAGCCACAAAATTAAACAGAATTGGTTATTAAACGTTGGTGTAACTTATATATAAATATATTTTTATAGACAAATGTATTAAAGTACTGTTAAAGTAGCGTTTAAGTGCGCTTATGGTCTTTCAGGATGACGCGTTCTCCAAAAAGGTGTTCTTCTCCACCACTCTCTCTCTCTCGCTCGCTGTTTCTCTCTTTTTCTCACTGATAAAGACTCCGTTCGATTGGTAGTTTTTTTTTATACATTTTTTTTTCTGATAAAAGAAAAGGCATAAATAGTGGGCGCCACCGAACCACTCGCTTAGTACCCAGCACTAGCTTGTCGAAAGCTCACACCAGCAAAGGAGTATAAAGGATTAGCAGAAAAAAAAAGGATTCTACTAATTACCTAAAGGGAACGCGCGCAGAATCCTTGACGCTCTCTTTCGATCTTTCTCTCGCGTTTCGCTCTCTCTTCATTGCTTTCTTCTCGCGTACAGTGTGTGTCGTGTCGTGTGTGTTGTGTGTGTTGTGTGTGTGTGCTTAAATCATATATATATATATCTTTTTTTTTGTTGTTCAACAAGAAGGAATCCGTTCCGTAACATAAACAAAATCTTAATTAACCTCGTGCGCAAATCAATTGAGAATAATGGCCGATATTATCGACATCCAGCAACATCAGACGATCGAGGAGTTCAAGCTGAATCTCGAGGAGCAGTTGCCCGACGTAGGTGGCGCCAGTGTAGCAGCTACAGTGGATAATCGCTAAAGCTGACATTGATAAAAAAAATCTTAACCAGTTTACTTTAGAGCTGAAAGTAGTTATTTTAATATTAATGTTTTAGACATGATTTTTTTTTAATTCTTTAAAACTCGATAAATATCGATACCGATTTCGACAATATAATTTTTTTGAAGTTTCTGTTACATCAGTTAATTTTAAAATCTTTTTGGATTTACTATTCGACTTATTGGTAGAGCTGCTAAAGAATCGAAGTTTTTGCTTATGGAAAAACCTATTTTAATCGATATAAACTACGAGAATAAATTCTATAATTTATCGACTTATTGGTAAAACGGCAAATGAATCGAAGTTTTCAATTATTTCGCTTTCGATCGATAAAAACCACAAACTGTGTTTACCAAAAAATGTCTAACTTATTGACAAAAGAATCGAAGTTTTCGATAATTTTAACTTCGATCGATAAAAACTAAGTTTTCGATAATTTCGACTTCGATCGATAAAAACCACAAACTGTGTTTGTTGGTAGAAATGCAAAGGAATCGAAGTTTTCGATTATTTAAAAGTATATTTTGATCGATTGAGCGATTAACTATGTTGATCTAAAAATCAATAACATTTCGATAGTGATATAAATATCGATCTAATCTATTTGCTGTTCATAGTTCAATCTGATTCATGGGTTAATTTAGAAAACTTTCTTTTAGATAAAGTTATGGTTAACCTACTATATGGGTACAGTTGATATTTTTAATCAATTTTTATCGATAAGTATCAATAGTTTTTTTTTAAATGAATATTATGCTGCTTTATTTTATTGAACTATGTTCATAGAACTATGTTTATAGAACGGAAGTTATCCAAACTGATTTATGGAAGTTCGACTGTAAGTTTGAACGGTGTTCTTTTTTTTTATTACTCACGATTCACGTAATCGCGCTCGCGCTCCCTCTCAATTTTCGTGTGTGTGTCTCTGTGCTTTTCGATTGCCGCCGTATCGCTGTTTCCCGGCGCATTTTATGGACTTTTAATCGATAACACAGACACCGAGCACACCGACACGCATACAAATGGCCAAAAAGCGGGCCTTTTGCAAGGGAGCGAAGAACACCCTCGATAAAGGCAGGTGACCCGAGCTTTAACGCAAAAAAAAAGAGAAAGAAAAAGAGAGAATCGAAAATCACTTCCGCTAGACGTCAGTCATATGTTACTCCCTGCTCCCTTTTTTTCGATAATCAGATCGCCACATTCCAGTTTTTGCCCAAGGACTTTTGGGGTTTTTACCTCCCATCACCGCCCACCGCTATCATTACCATATACATAATCGAGTGCCTGTGTTCGATTCTATGTTCGCTTTCTGGCGCACACACAAAGTTTATCTTATCGGCAAACAGGCCAAGCGCAGCAATCAAGGCACCACTACCAGTACAGCACCTGAAACCACCTATAAATTCCACAGTCCAGTATCACCCAACCTCCCCCTTTTTCCGCGCTTTTCGGGGCCTTTCGATTTCCACGAGCGGTTAGAGGGAGAGAGAGCTCCCAGCTAAATATTTGTTTTCCCTATATTCCAGCGGATATAGGTTGGGTTCAAGGGAAATTAGCAAAATTCGTATACACACTTACTATATTATTTATTATTATCTGCTCCAAACTAATGAGTAAATATCTGAATATCTTGAGTTAATCCTAATGAAACCCCCTTTCGAAGTATTTTCCCACTGAATCATCGGGTGATTTATACAAATTTGTTTAGGTTTTCGCACTTTTCGATGAACAATTCGATGTTGTTTTCTTTTTGCCGTGTAGATAGATTCATCACGACTGTTTAATTTCAAACAAAACAATTCCTGATATTCAAAGATACGGTGTGTCAGTCAGGTGAAGAATAGTTCCCCAGGAACGAAGAATGCAAATTAAAGGCCGATAAGGCCGACATACAGACACCAACGACCGACTTTGGTGATAAGGTCGCGTGAGATGGAAATTCAATTCGGTTTTTTTTTTCATAAACATTCCAGCGATAAAGTGGAGGCACTAGAGAGACTACGGATTTGATTGATGACTCACAGACGGACCGATCGAGTCACTCATGACCGGTGGGGATTACTCATAGAGATCTCTCTCTTCTCCAACGACGCTCAAGTGTTTCTATTTTTAGGCCAAATATTTGCATTTCTTGTGTGCCAGGTTTTGAGAAAGGGTTAAGAGTATTTATTTAAGATCTAAATATAAGCTATTTTTACGAGTTAACTTGCAGGGAATTAATATTTAAAGAGTTATATTCTTTACATTCATTCATAACTCAAATATTAACCAATTTTCTCTCTACTCTCCAACAGTTGGACGCCAACAAGGATGGCTTCATTGACCTGCACGAGCTGAAGGATGCCCTCAATCAGGTTGGCTTCAAGCTGGCCGGCTACCAGGTCCGCGAGATGATCGATGAGTTCAAAAGCAAGCAGCGTACGGCCCATCAGGGCAAGCTGAATCTGGAGGAATTCGAGACGCTCTGCTTGGACCTGAAGAGCAAGGATGTGGCCAGTACATTCAAGACGGTTGTGTCAAAGAAGGAGAATCTGGAGACACTCGGCGGTATGTCGAGCATATCGTCCGAGGGCACCACCCATTCGGTGCGCCTTGAGGAGCAGCTGGCCTTCTCCGATTGGATCAACTCGAATCTGGGTCACGACAAGGATCTGCAGCATCTGCTGCCCATCGATAGCGAGGGCAAGCGTCTCTACTTGAGCATCAAGGATGGCATCCTCCTCTGCAAGATCATCAATCACTCCTGCCCGGACACGATCGACGAGCGGGCGATCAACAAGAAGAATCTGACGGTCTATCGGGAGTTTGAGAACCTGACCCTGGCCCTGGTCTCCTCGCAGGCCATCGGCTGCAATATCGTCAACATCGATGCCCACGATCTGGCCAAGGGCAAGCCCCACTTGGTCCTGGGTCTGCTCTGGCAGATCATCCGCATCGGTCTCTTTAGCCACATCACCCTGGACAGCTGTCCGGGACTGGCGGGTCTCCTCTTCGACAACGAGCGTCTGGAGGATCTAATGAAAATGTCGCCGGAGGCCATTCTTCTGCGATGGGTTAACCATCATCTGGAGCGTGCTGGCATTTCGCGGAGATGCACCAACTTCCAGTCGGACATTGTCGACTCGGAGATCTACTCGCATCTGCTCAAGCAGATTGCGGGCAACGATGCGGACGTCAATCTGGATGCTTTGCGCGAGGCGGATCTGCAGCAGCGGGCGGAGATAATGCTGCAGCAGGCCGCAAAGCTCAATTGCCGCAGCTTCCTCACGCCGCAGGATGTGGTCAATGGCGTTTACAAACTCAATTTGGCCTTTGTGGCCAATCTGTTTAACAATCATCCCGGACTGGACAAGCCCGAGCAGATTGAGGGATTGGAGTCCATTGAGGAGACGCGCGAGGAGAAGAGTGAGTTCTTAGAGAGAATTTAAGTAGAGATAATATATTAAATAAGATGCATAGCGCTCTCTCTCTTTTCAACAAAACTTCTAGAGAGCCTTACTTTGGCGTTACGCATTTTGTTTAATTATATTGCCTTTTGGTTAAATGTTAATCAGTTTCTGCTGCTGTTTTTCGCTTTTACATTCCGCTTGTGTTTTTCGGGAAACACACAAAACCCAGCCCGCATCAGGCAATCGGGTTCTCTTATCGCCAAGCAAACAGAAACTCTTATTCGCTTCGTTGCTCTTAAACTGGTTGCACTTTTGTTTTTATCAATAACAGAGAATTTAACACGAGCTAAATTTAAAAAAATATATGTCCAAGAAACCTGACAAATACAAATTTTAAGAAACGTTCTTTATAGCGAAGTCAAGGATTGCTTTTACCAAGAACAACACGTACTAAAAACGCTTAAACAATTATAAACAAAAGGAATGACAGTATTAAAAAGCAATATATGAATGTAGAGGAAATTCTTTATTTATTTATATTTATTTATGTATTTCATTCATTTATTTCCAGCCTACCGCAACTGGATGAACTCGATGGGCGTGTCGCCGCATGTGAACTGGCTATACTCCGACTTGGCCGATGGCCTGGTCATCTTCCAGCTCTTTGACGTGATCAAGCCGGGAATTGTAAACTGGAGCAAGGTGCACAAGCGGTTCACGCCGCTGCGCAAGTTCATGGAGAAGCTGGAGAACTGCAATTATGCCGTGGAACTGGGCAAGCAGCTGAAATTCTCGCTGGTCGGAATCGCTGGTCAGGATCTGAACGATGGCAATGCAACGTTGACGTTGGGTAAGTAAAGAAATACTTCTTTTTAATCTTAATAATTATTGTTTTTAATTTTCTCCCGGTTAGCTCTCATCTGGCAGCTAATGCGCGCCTACACCTTGTCCATTCTGTCCCGGTTGGCCAACACGGGCAACCCCATCATCGAGAAGGAGATCGTCCAGTGGGTGAACAATCGCCTGGCGGACGCCGGCAAGCAGTCGCAGCTGCGCAACTTCAACGATCCGGCCATTGCGGATGGCAAGATCGTGATCGATCTGATCGATGCCATCAAGGAGGGCAGCATCAACTACGAACTGGTGCGCACCAGCGGCACCCAGGAGGTGAGTTTTGCAGTCTGAATCTGAAAGAGCATATTGTTAATATTTGAATTATGATTTCAGGATAATCTGGCCAATGCCAAGTATGCCATATCTATGGCCCGCAAGATCGGCGCCCGCGTCTACGCCCTGCCCGAGGACATCACCGAGGTGAAGCCCAAAATGGTGATGACCGTCTTCGCCTGCATGATGGCCCTGGATTACGTGCCCAACATGGACAGCGTCGACCAGAATAATCACAACTCCGCCGCCGCCAACTCCAACAACAGCAATTAAGTGTAATTAAGCCACGTTAAAAACAAAAAAAAAAAACTCAATCAATTATAAATATTAACGAGAAAGCAAAACAAAGTGAAGAAGAGCTTGGAAACTATGTAAACATTTCATAAATTCGCTTATATAAGTACTCTTTGATCGAAAGATAGTCCTCGTTTCGGTTTACCACTATTCTTTTTTTTTTTGTATAATTTGATTACCTTTTTGTAATATTTTTATTATATATTAATATTTGTAGGAGAGTATTTGAGTTTTTTCCCCCTATTGTAATTAAGCGAAGCATTTTATTCGAGTTTTTCTCGATCCAATTTTGTAATTTTACAAAAAAATGCAAACCTGCGACACAGAGTAAATACACTGAAACCTTATTTTATAAATAGGGATCTTGCTATTTCTGCTTTAAATTTAAAGAAACAAAAAACAAAATCAAGTGACCATGCAGGATTATGAGAGAGAGAATTGTAAACAATGAAAGCAATTAACTTTGTAATATATAAAATATATATTTATAATATGCGCCTATATAGTAACATATATATATTTACATAAATCGATCTATATATATATATTTTTGCATAAAGGAGTTGTCCAAAAATGAAACAAACAACAAAACCAACACCGAGCGTAACTGAGAGTAAAAAACTTTGTATTTAACTTCTCTATATATTTTTTTTTCGTGTAATTAATTGTAAGCCAGGAGTGTGTAAGCCGCTTTTTGTTTATGTTTTTTGCTACGTACGTATATGTACATATGTGTTTTGTTCTACTTCTTTATACATATTTGTTTTTAATTTCGCGTTTAAGTGAGTTCGAAGGGAAACGAGATGGCAATAGGCGGCGCGGCGCTGAAAGAGATGGCAAGAGGTAGGAAAAAGACGGCAACAAAGGTCTTTAGTGCAATGAGGCGACATACAAATACAAAATAAAAACAAGAAACAAAAACATAAATAGATCCAGGAAAACAACAAAACATGAAAACAAAACAAAAACATTCAAATACTATATTCATAATAAAAGTAAATAAAGTAAACCTTAAAAAACGTATTTTTCAATGCAGTTATTATTGTTGAGTTGGGTTGTGTAAATATGGATGGATCGTTGAATATTCTTAGTTAAGCTTTATGTTTTACTATACTATTTTTTAGAGATTTAAAGGAGCTCTTCAGTTGGGTTTTAAAAGGATTCTGTTGAGATTTCAACAACAAACCATGTGGGTTTTCCGAGGCGTTCTTCAATTTCCTTTGCTCGCACATTTTTTCAGACTCTAGATCATTACGACTGCTGTCTTTTTGGCTCTTTTTGAGGCATCTTGTTTTAAGCGAAGCTCTGGAAACATCTTGATATAGGAAGGACGAAAATAATACACAATATTTACATACTAAAGATGAAACAAAAATCACAGTTTGTTAGTAGATATATTTATTTATTTATAAATTATTTTGGAAACATTTAGATTACATCGAATTATGTTTTCCAAAACGGAATTAAAATTATATTTCAGCTGATTTTCGCATATATGTTTGTAAATGTGTAGCATGATTTCATCTTGTTTATTTTTATTAATAATAATAATTATTTATTAATTACACTAGAGATTCAGTATATACTTTAGGTAGTGTTTGTCTCTAAGGTATTAGTATTCAGTTACGAGAAAATAGATAATCATGAGAGATATTTGTTGTTGGTGTTCCCCAACGGAAGCCCTGTTTATTATCGATCTGTATGCCTCGCACGTCGCGCTCAAGTCGGACAAAATATATATAGTGCAAGCGATCTTCTATATAGTAGATGCTGCATCCGTTTCTCTATTCTCTATTCTGTAGTAATACTTTCGTTTCACACCTGTGCATATATGCATATATAGAACTTCTTTGTTTCCATTCAAAATCTCGAGTGCTTTGTGGCAGTTTGGCGGCAGTCAGCCCATTTTCTTGTTCTGGATCAACTTTATATATACACAAATTAGTAACTAGAAAAATGTAAGGAAGCGCGCGTTTGACTTGAAACTATCTAATTTGGACGGCAGGTAAATTGAGTTTTAAAATACAAAAAAACACAAGGGAATATTGTTCTATCGAAATGCTCGACGGCAGCATAATATTAACTAAAATTTATCCCTCTTCGAAATATATTTCCAAATACATGGACTTGTTGGGAGTGCAGAACACACAGAAATCGAATGACCGCGTTTGCTCTTTACAAGAGTCGTTATTAAATATTATAAAATGCAGCGAATCGAAAGTTAAAAGTCACGTTATCTCACATCAAACGGACATTTTAGTTTCTATTATTATTATTATTTTAAATGTGGCTAACTTGGACGTCAGGCAATTGTAATTGGCACTTTTTTGTAAGTAAGTATTTATATATATAAGTTTATAAATTTATGCAGAGTCCTTTGTGACCTACAGGTGAATGCAAATAAATTGTTGGGGCATCCACTCAAGGGGCTGGCCTCGCGTCCTGCCGCTTCTTGTTGGATGACCCCTCGTCTCTACAATACACTAATTTCATAATTAATACCCTTCCCGGAACGTGTGGTTTTTAGTCGATTGTTGTTGTTGTTGTTGTTGTTATTAATTGAAGTGACTTTCTCTCTCGCTCTTCCAGTGTTTGCTACCACTACCACTTGCGTGCGGGTGGCGGCAAGGGCAGATCCTTGCCAGAGTGGTAGACGCTCCGATGGGTCTCCACATATTCGCTCTGCGTCTGTGTCTGGGCCAGGACGCGCTCGCCTGTCCTTCCCTGGTGAGTCGTCAGGGGCAGTGGCTTTAACGGAAAAAATTGAGAGTTATAAAGGATTTTCTTGATTTATGATTTATAAATAATTTGAATTATTATTTTGTTTATTTCTTATAGTTGAAGAAAAAATTACCACCTCTTATCTTCTCTTTTTAATTTTTTCTACTACTACTACTAGCAATATTACTTGTGCTACAACTACTATTCTCTTCTATTACTACTTTATTTTACCATTACTTTCTTCTACAACAACACTCTCGTTCTACTACTCGTTTCACCTTTTACGCTCTTATACAACAATTACTGTCTTTGACCAATTGCTCTATACTAACACTCTCTCTCTCACTTGTTTTTAAACCCTTTTCTTTAATTAATATTGTTCTTTCTACTATTCTCTCTTCTACTGTTCTTTCTTCTACTGTTCTGTCCTTTTCGAATAATAATACTTTATTTTACTCTCTCCTTCAATTTGCTGCCATTGCTTTTTACTACAGCTTCACTCTTCTTTTCCTACTATCTTCAACCAGTTTTAATTATCTATACTTTCGCTCTCTATTATACTATTCTCTCTTTTACTGTTCTCTCTTCTACTGTCCTACTCGTCCCTTTTTCTACTCACTCTATTCTAATACTACTTTCTCCTTCAATCTTCTGCCACTACTCTCTAATACAGCTTAACTCTTTATTACCTACTTTCTTCTACCAGTCTTCACAATAACCGTTCTCTTATACTGTTCTCTTTTCTACTTCTCGTTTTTCTTCTATTAATAATCTATTTTAACAATATTAATTTATATTATATTACTGCTCTTTATTATACTATTCTCTCTTCTTCTTTATTATACTATTCTCTCTTCTGCTGCTCTCTCTTCTACTACTCTTTCTTTTTCAACTAATGCTCTATTCTTATAATACTCTCTCCTTTAATGTTCTGCCACTAATTTGTACCACAGCTTCTCTCTACTCTTCTTTCCCCTTTATTCTTCTACCAGTCTCTATTATTACCGTTCTCTCCTATACTATTCTCTCTTCTACTTTATTATCTATATTACCGCTCTCTATTATAGTATTTTCTCTTCTACTGCTCTCCCTTCTACTGTTCGTTCTTTTTTTACTAATACTCTATTTTAATACTACTCTCTCCTTTAATCTTTTGCCACTAATTTCAAATACAGCTTTTCTCTTTTTTCCCTACTTTCTTCTACTATTACCGTTCTCTCTTATACTGTAGTCTCTTCTCCCACATACTCTCTTATATAACTCACCTGACGAACTCCTCGGCGCGCACGCGGTGTTCCCTCGGGTGAGGAGATCACCATCTCATCGGGATCGGGAGCAGTCCAGTGCTCGGTAAACTCACTGGCGGAGCGAGCGAGCGATGGATGACTCAGGGAGCGGTGGAAGGAGCGACGGTCGTCGTCGTCATAGTACTGCATGCGATAATAGCTGCTCGCGTCGCTCATGTTGTCCGAGTGGTCCGGCTGCGGGCGGCCAAAGTCCACGGTCACCTCGGACATGGAGCGGAAGTCGTTGTGATCGGTCTGGTACGAGGTGCGCGAGCTGCGGCGCGACCGCTGCAGATTGAACGGTCCCTGGCCGCCGCCGCCCGATGCCGATGAGGGGAAGACCGGCATTCCGGGATCGTTGCGAATGGTGCGAACACTGGACCCACCATCGCTGTCGTACTCGTAGAGCGTGGGCAGGGAGCTGCGACGGGAGCGCGTGTCCCAGGGCTGTGGGGGAGCCTTCTTGCCGCCGCGTCGCGGCATTCTCATCTCCACATCCGGATCGTCGTCGCCGGGCGGAGCCAGGATGCGTATGATGACGTCCCAGGTCTGTGGCTCGAACATGCGCTCATATCGCGTATCCTGGCGGATGCGCTCAAAGTCCTCGCGCACCACCGCCTCGGTCAACATGGTGCGCAGCGAGGACTGCGTGGTGATGATCTCTTTCCACTTGGCGCGATCGTCATAGCTCAGATTACGCACCGAGCTGACATCATCGCCTCCGGCCTCGGACATCTCCGGCTCCTCGAGGATGCGTATGAGCACATCCCAGTTGGGCACGTCCTTGTCCTGGGGCGGCACCTCGATCGGCTTCATGTTGCCCACCAGCTCGGGGCTGGTCAGCTTCAGCTTGTTGTCATGGATCTGGGCCGGGGGCTCGGCCAGCGGCAGGCTCAGCTCGCTGCGCTCCATCTTGGGCGTGAGGGTCAGACCGGAGGCACTCGAGATATCCGAGAAGTTCTCCCACTGCTGCTGCTCCCTTTCGTTCGGATAATTCCGAACCCGGACATCAAACTTGGGATCCACTGGTGGCGGCGGCGGCGGCGGCGGTGCCGGCGGTAGCGGTGCCCTCGGCTTGCTCTTGTACTCGGTGACGCTACGCTTGTGGCTCTCAATGTCCTCGATGGTCTTCTTCTCGGTAACCGTTCGCAAATAGACATCGTCCACGGTGTGCGAGGTCACAGGCGGCGGCAGCTGGACGACATTCGGTACATACTCGTCCTCGTAGTAGTGCATCGTGTCGACGGTCATGTCCGGTGCCTCGGAGGACAGATCGGTGATCTCGCTGGGAGCGGGGCCATCGGTGTAGTCGGACCAGGTCTCCGGACGACCGTCGACCACCTCCTGATGCGTGCGCGTGTACACGGAGAACTTGGGCTCGGCAATGGCCATCGGGGGCGATGGCAGCGACTGCGGCACCTGCGGAGCCGGATGCAGCTCCGGCACGTACGTGAACTGCGAGTGAATGGTCTCGACGTGGGGAGGGAGGGATTCCATGGTCATCACACTCTCGCGATCCTCGTAGGCCTCCATGATGGTGGACAGATTATTCCGATCCGGACGCAAGGTGGCCACGCTCTCCGTGTCCGAGGTGACCGGCGAGGGCGGCGGCGGCGGTGACTTCTTCACGCGCACCTGCACATCGAACTTGGGCGAACCGGCGGCGGCGACGGCGGCCTCCTGGCGGGTGAGCGAGGATGTGGTCATAACAGCCGCCGCCGCTGGCATCTCCTGGGCCGGAACATAGTGATCGCTATAAATGCTGGATGTCTCCTGGATGAAGGCACGATTCTCGAAGCTGCCCGCCGAGCTGAAGGGCAGCGATCGCGTGTCAATCTCCTCGATCTCGGAGTGCGACTCGCTGGGATAATCGGAAGGAATCAGAGCTCCCTCGCTGCCCGAGGAACTGTATACAGCCTGGAGGGCGGCATGGGCCCGGGGTATCTTCACCCCCTCAAAGGCACTGATGTTGCCCACACTGCTGCCGCTCAGCTTGGTGATCTCGGAGCCGCTGCCCATGCTCATGGGCAAACGACGCACCACGGGTATGGGCCGACTTCGTAGGCAGTAGTAGGACACGGCCAGTCCCAGCAGGAGCAGCGTGAGGAACATGATGGCACAGATGATCATCAGGATCTGGATGCTCTTCAGCGGCGGCTGCAGCACAGAGCCCGTGGCAATGGGATTGAGGCTATAAGAGGGGAGAATATATATGATAATAGGTTGGGTTTAGAGATCCTTAAGGATACCCACATGGGAGCTGGCAGGGCTGGCGGCAGTGAGGGCACCGGCGGCGGATATCGGCACACAATGGTTATGATTTCATCGCCATCCATCTCTAGATTGGCATGGAAACGCACTATGATGTTGTTGGTGAACACACGGGTAGGGTTCTGCGAAGGATAAGAAGATGAATTTGGATACTCCAATCAGGACAGGATCTGGTTAGTTACCTGGATGGTGCCACAACCCTTAAGGGGCAGCTCGAGACGGTAACTGAGGGCTCCCTTGCCGCTCACACGACAGGCACTGCTGCGATCATAGTCAGCCTGTATGATGCCATGGAACGGATCGTTGAACTTGAGATCAACCTGGGAGATGAGGATGATGAGAAGAAAGGAGTATTTAGGAGCAGGAAGCAGGTTGTCAGGTATAACTCCACACTCACCTGCATGGATCCGGCGGCACAGTTTAGTGCGGCCTTGGTTCGGTTAAGGAATATCAAGGGGCTAATGTCGTCCAGCTTGGTTACCTTTAAAGGAAAAGATATTGATTAGTGGAAGGAGGAAAGGAGGCAGGATCCTAGCTCACATACCTTGCCATCTAAGGTGGCCTCCTCGGGCAACCCGTTGGTGGTGTAGTTACCACTATCGCCATGCTGCACGTAGTTCGACTGCCCCACAGCCAGTCCACAGCTGCCCATGAGGATCAGGAGCGCCACGGCCATCATTCTGGCCAGGCCAAAACCAAATGGCCTCTGGTCCGAGCTCATTTCGTTGGGAATCCACTAAAAAGGAAGAAAACTAAAAAGAAAAAGCAAAGGGTTTAAGATTTTTAAGGAAACTACAAGTAAGATCAAACAGAGAGCTCAAAGGAAGCTGGTTTCCTAGTATCTTAAGGCTTATAGTAAGCTCCAAGTAGATTCAAAAAGGATCTTAATATCATAAATATATATAAGATATTATATATATAAATCAAACCACCGTTAGAAGCACACACACACACACACATCATCATCCCAATAAGTGGCCTCGCCTCCATTGTGTCAACGACTTTCGTGCCAAATATTTGGCTTTTCAAGCGAACCGCAGATAAAAAGATACAAAAGGCACCACATACCACAACACGTAGAACGAATGAACGAAAGAACGTATAAAAGAACCTTTGAATCTTTATGCCAAATCTATTCCCGGCTTTCTTCTGTGAACCGATTAAGGTCGGCGCTCTCCGCAGAGCTGGAGGAGCTGGTCAATGCCAGTGTCAAGATTGATAGGTCGGTCGTCCAACCGAGACCACCTTCAGACGCGCTTACCAGCTAAAAATATTCATATACCTCTGTATCTGTATCTGTATCTGTATATCCGATCTACCAGAAAGGCAGTGAGTATTGCATAAAGGCGTCGCAGCAGCACACGCAATAAATAAATATATAAAAGACTGTGCAATACTTTGAGATGTAATAAGTAGTCGTCGTCGATGCTCGCACAGACCAATAAAGCGAGACGAGACACCTACGACAATTTTTGCCATATTTGTCAGGAACTTTTGCCTTGAAGCCGCCACAGAGCCAGCTTGCCAGCTTGCTAGCCAGCTCAAGCGGGCCAAGACAGAGGCTACAAGACAACGGCAAAAGGTAAGGCGAAGCCAGCAATGACTAAGACTACTTGACTTCAGTTTTTCATTTTTATTTTTTCTTCTTTTTTCGCAAAACGAGTTTTGTACATAGCTCACCAAGCAGCCAAGCAAGCGGCCAGCCTGCCAGCCAACGCGATCAACACACCGTCGTAGATGCGGATATATACACCGGCACCGATACAGATACAGATACATATATAGAGTGCAAGAGCATTATGTGGGGGTACACTAGCCAAAAATTATCATTATTTTGCAAGGAAATAGTGTTGTAGATTTATGAAATGAGAAACTTTAGTTCCATGATTTTTAGGGATATTATTTACAAGCTAAAAACTATAAGTCGACTAAAAAGCAATTTTAAAACAAGGAATGCGATAAAACATTAAACTTAATACATAATATAAGTATGGTAAATATGTATCACTGATCACTAAACACATTTCAGAGTTAAAAACTTTTTAAATAGCTTTCCAGACATAGCCAACAGGAACCAGTTGGGAATTTGAAGGGAATCTTCAAATTTAATGCATAATACAAAAATATTGTACGATATATGTATCACTGATCACTAATTACACTTAAAAGTTAAAGACTTTCAAACTATCTGTTAGCAGGCATAGCCGAAGTAAACCAGTTGGGAATTTTAAAGTAAGTAAGGGTAGGACAAGAATTGTGATAAATCTTCAAACTTAATGAATAATATAAATATGGTAAATATGTAGCACTGATCACTTAACACATTTAAGAGTTAAAAACTTTATTAATAACTGTTTCCAGATATAGCTAACCAGAACCTGTTGGGAATTTTAAGGTAAGCCACCCAGTAAACCCACCCTTCACAGCTATAGACATACTTATAAAATAAATATGACAGATTTGCATCACTGAATACCTATTAGATTTCAGATTTAAAGGAATAAGTTAGAATCATAAATCAACATAGTCATCAGTAACGGTTGTCAGATAGACCAAACGACCAGTTGGGAATTATAAGGTACCCTTGAAATCTTTAGAAATAATAGTGAATAAGTTTATATACATTTTGTATTATATAACTTCATTCACTTATAAGATTTATGATTTAAAGGCAAAAGACAGGCTCTTGATCACTTTGATCACTCATCAGATTTATGCTTAAAAGGCAAAAGAATGACTCTTGAAACAGGTGTTTCAATTATTATTATTATTAACCATTAGTTTTCATGTCCTGACTCTACATAACCAGACAATTTTTACATATAATATATAATATAAAACAAAATGCATTCCCTAATATTTTTTTGACTTGACAATTTAAGACAAGTAAAGTTTTTATCCTTTTGTAATTTGTATACCCTTTGTGGTACATATTCTTTTTCGAGTGTAGGTGGAGCTTAGGGCAAGTTGTGTGTGTGTGGTGACACCTGGTCCAGGGGCTGGCTTTTAATGACAGCGCCTCCTTCTGCCCATTACCGGAATGTTCAGCCAGTACACGCAGAAATCTGGATTTGTCAAGGCTGTTTCTCGCGCAAACAAAACAATTTTCAATATTATTCGGTATGCGTCATCGTGCAGCCAAATGTTGGTAGAACTTGTTTTTGCCAGCTCGAAATTAGATATATTCTTTGAATTTGCCAAGTTTTTCAGGGAAAATATATAGAAAGAAGTAGAAATTGCGAAGATCTTTGAAATTATTATAAAAGTATCTATATATATTTTTGCATAATGCGTAATATATAATAATTAAAAGATATTCTAGCTCATTAAAATTTATAAAGAAAACCTTGCGTGTTCCAGATGTACTACTTTAATGCGAAATATGTTGAATATGTTATATAATAAGGCCAATTTGGTATATCTATGTATCTATGTATTTTTTTTGCTAATGAATTAAACGGCATCACGCGAATGTATTTGAAAGAATACTAAAAAAAAAAATTGCTCAAAGTTTTCAAAAAGCCATGTGTGTGTGTAGTTTCGACACACACCTAACATCGTCGATGCACATACCACACCTTTGCATCTGTATGCATAGGCATACCTGTGTGTACATACAGGTAGGCATGCAGCTTCGCAGACAGACACACACACACACACACTCTCTCGGATACAGATACAAAAGCACAGCTATATAGATACTTTTTTCCATATAGACACAGATAGTCTTGCTTCGTTGCTCCGAGCTGAGAGCAAAACTGGTTTTAATTTTTTAACTCGTCAGAGCTCTGGTTTAATGATTAGGCGATGCGATGCGATGGGTGGAGAGTTTGGGCACCACTAACATGTTTAAGGGAATACGATTACATGTGGAACGGAACATCATGTGCAATAATAGCTTGTTGCATAAATAATATTGGTAGCGAAAAAAATGAGCTAAATATATGTATAAAGAGCTTTGATGCCAAGTATCGTTTTACTCATTGGTATAAACTTTATTTGTGGGCCTTCAGTTCTAAAAAAGATCCAACTAACAAGAGTTATATACTCGAAAAATATATCAAGCTTAGGTAAAAGTATTTAATTTGTAATATAACTTGCATTCAAATAGCTTGTTGTTGAATAAGTTGTTGAAAAACTTGTTGAAGTAATTGTTGGAATAGTTATCAAAATTGTTTTTTAAATGATTGTAGAAATTGTTGTTTAAATTGATCTTAAAATTATAATCAAAATTGTTGTTGAAATTACTGTTGAAATAGTTGTTGAAATAGTTGTTAAAATTGTTCTTTAAATTATTGTACAATTGTTATCGAAATTGTAATTGAAATAGTTGTTAAAAGTGTTCTTAAAATTCTTCTAGAATTTTTTTTTGAAATTGTTATTGATATAATTGTTGAAATAGTTGTTCAAATTGATCTTAAAATTATTATCAAAATTGTTGATGAAATAGATGTTAAAATATTTATTGAAATATATGTTAAAATTGTTCTTAAAATTCTTCAAAAAATTTTTTATCGAAATTGTTGTTGAAATAGTTATTGAAATAGTTGTTCAAATTTTTCTTAAAATTCTTTCAGCAATTTTTATCAAAATTGTTGTTGAACTAGTTGTTGAAAATGTTCTTAAAATTATTGTAGAAATTTCTATCTAAATTGTTGTTGAAATAGTTGATGAAATTGTCGTTAAAATAGCTATTTAAATTAGTGATGAAACTGTTGTTGAACTTTTTAACCGATTGTCTCTCTTAAAAACATCAAAATCTAAGATCTATTTTGACAGAGTTTAGCCTTAATTCGGAGTTATAAATATATATAAAATATACAATTTAAAACGATTGTAATGTAGATATAAATAAAATAGAAGTTCAAACGATTGTAATGCAATCTTTATAGGTTATAACATTGTTAATGTTTAATATAAGCCCGCATTACTGTAGAAAAAGGTAAAAGAAAACCCAAATATGGGTTTGATTCCGACTTAAAGCTCATCAAATCATAGGCTACACTAGCAGTTATTTTAAAAATCTGATTCAGTTTAAATTCTGCACTAGACTTTATTAATTTCCCAATATGCAAATAATGTAATTTTCGTTCTGTGTACGAATTAAGAGAGGCAAGCGCGTCAGCGGTCAGGTACGCATGCGCAGTACGCCTATTTAAATACTCCCTCTCCCTCGGCCATTCTCTCGCCAGTTTTAGGCTCTCTGAAAGCTTGCGCCAACCTTAACGACTTGGCTTAAACGTCATTGACCGTGGGGCGTAGGCAGGGCTTGTCTCAATGGGGGTTTTTCCCCAAAAACAGCAATAAAAAATCGCTTAAAACGTACAGCAGAAATGTAGTTATTCTATAAATTGAATTTCTCGAAGGGGGCCGTAAGCCCCTCACTCCCCACGCTGCCACGCCACTGTCTCAGAGCCAGTGTTCTGCTCTGGCGAGCAGCAGCAGCTTCTATGGCGCTGGTGTTTCGGCAATGTTCCAAGTTTTTAAGCCCACAAGTGGCCACTATATATACTTATATGTATGTATATGTGATGCATACATACAAGTACAATCAGTGATTAGAAGTTGCACCTGGAAATTTTGTATATCTTGGAAAGTTATCATTGAAAATTCGTGTTTAGAAAAGTTTGAAAGATTTTTGTGAAATCAAAATGCTTTTATATTTTAAAGTAATATAAGAAAGATAGCTAACTTTGGGAAACCGAAGTATGTATGTATATGATCATGAAAATCATTAATTTATATTCGGAAATGTTAACAAATCAGCATATTGAAGTTAAAATTTTAAAAATTGAAATAATTGGTGAATTTTCGATAATTTCAACAAATTTTACTCAATTTTGTAAGCGGTTACCTTAAAAAAACTTCGAAAAAAATTGATTAAATTTTGTTTTCGTACAACAAGGCTATAGTTCGACCCGGCTGTTAATGCTGATCAAGAATATGTAGGGTCGAAAAAGAATCCTTCACTATGTTATGAGCTACTGACTGAAATTGTAATTTTCCGCAAGGTTATAATAACAAGTATGAAAGCTACAGTCAGAAAAATTAAACATTTTAGAGCTGTGAATGTTTATAGGGATTTGGTTTGAAGATACCTTAAAATAATTTGTAAAATAATTTTTAAAATAATTAAAGAAGTGATTATTTACAAAAATACAAATACCTGAGAAATTTCTGCAAAAACTAGTTACAGAAAAAAAATTATCAACAGCTTATACATAAACATTCCATATTTATAAGGAGAATTCCTTATTTATTAGGAAAATTTTCTTAGTAAAATTGCTTTCAGTAACATTAAAGATGGGATTTGGTAAATCTCAAAGTGGATTTAAGACATAAAAAAGGTAAAAGAAATGATTTAAATTTACTTTTCCAGATAAAGCTACAATTACAAGCAAAAAATTGAAGTATTATTTGAAACCATGTCGGCCTTTTCCTTCTACCATCAAAAGAAAAGAGTCTATTATTCAATGGAAAATCACGATAAGATGGTCAAAATCAATTTTAATGAACCCATCAATGCGATTGGACCCACTTCCGCGGACAATGGGCCGAAAATGAGTGGAACTTTCGAAAGAATGTATTCTGAGAGGCAATTACTGTACTTTTGAGCATCAGATTAGCTCAGACTTGGCTTGCAGCTTCTATTTTCTTTACTTCTTTCTTTTAGTTTCTTGTTTTTTATGGGTGATTCAGTAGTTGTCTTATTTTTACTATCCCATTTTGTGAGTAATGTCAATTTCCGGTCAACAGATGCGATCTGTTCTCAACGATGATCGCTTAATAGTTCCCAGAAGTGTTATTCCGCGTTGCACTATCACATACACAGGCAAAAAAAAAGTTAGGTACTGACTCCTCAGTATATAATATATTTCCTTTTCAAAGGTTACTCGTCACACTTATTATATGCAGATCGTGCGAATGCGACGACTGTGCGCTCATTGTTTATTTTAATAATTCCAGCGCAGAGCGAAAAGCAACAATTAATGCTTTCCCAGTAAGCTACTAACACGGACCGCACTCTTGTTAGTATCTTACCAGGTTACCGGAAATATTACAAGCAAAAAATACAGAAAAAAAAAAGTATAAAAAAGTTAATGCGAAGATTCAGAGGAAAGCTTGAATTGTATATACTTTTTATGTTTGGAGTCGCGCTCAGGCGCCGTAGCCGTTGATCTCCGTTCGTTGATATTTGTCGTGCGCTTAATTTATGTCGATTCTGTGCGAACTGCGGAGACAAGCGACCTGTCTCTCCAACTTCAGCTTTTATCCGTGCCCGAACGCGCTCTAGCGGATTACCTGTTGGCGACTGAGCGCTCCCTGCTCGGCAATCTGGCAAACTGGCCCCCAACTTAGGCCTCAACGCTGGCTTGCTCCGCTCTAGCGCCTCTCCGCCGCCGCCGCCTCTCGCAGCTTTCGGGCCGAGTCTGGCTCTGAGTTTGTTCATCATTTTTGTTTTTTCTTTTGCTTTGTCTCTTCTCAGCTGAGCAATTTGGCCATACCTCTCTCTAACTCTCTCTCTCTCTCTGTTGTATTGTTATTTCGAGCTCCAGCTTCTGCTCAATTCTCCGTCTATTTTAGCAACTTTTTGGGTTGCTCTACTAACTTTTACCAAGTTTATGCCATGCATTTCATGACTTCCACAAGACGAATGAATGAATCCTTGAATTTGAAGTATGAGAGTTACCAAAATGCCAAAAGCGATTAAGTTTCTAGTTTATTCTTAAAATTAAACTACTAATTTCACCAGTGCGTATACGCTACTTTTGGGATTCGGTAGAAGCCATCTAGCGGCCAAAAAGCGAATGATTGCATTGCAAACTGCGTTCCGATCTAAATTCAGTGCAAAATAAGCCATGTTCTACCACTTCCGACTGTTGTTAAATAGTTCATTCCGAAAAAAGCACCATGTACCACGAATTCCTAAAATTAATGCCAAAAAATTTAATTATTTATTTAACTAAAGCTAACAAATAGTTCCAAACTAAGAGCTAACTTAGGGTTAAGAGCTATAGCAGCTAAGGCCTACAGCGCGCGGTTGGTTGTTGGTTTATGGGTTTTGACAATTAACTATTAATTTACATTGAACTATGTATATATTTACAATGATATGATATTTACGATGATTAGAAATTCAACTGTTTACATTTATTTACATAGGTGAAGTCATTCATATTTTGTAAGTGATTTGGCAGCTGTCTGGGAACACTTGTGGAATCGGCAGGAAAAGGAATTTTGGTAATCAAGGTTATACTTAATACACATCCATACACTCCTTTATATTTAATTATATAGTTCAAAACTTAAAATATAAATAGTTTGAAGAAGATATTTCATTTTCATATATTTCATATTATTTCATATATTAATTTATTATAGACTTTCCCATAAAAGTCGATGTATTGAATTATCATGTCATCCCCTTAATCCATAAATCTTCTTTAAATAATAGTCTATTCTAATTGTGAATAAATAAATCGGCTTTAAATACAGGTTTATTTCTTATTAACTATTATTTAATATATTTTTATAAACAATAATATAATTATATTATATATATTTATATTTTTAAATAATATTATTATTAAATCCTACATATATGTATATTTAGTTTTCTTATCTCCCTTCCACCTCGTGAAAAAGACCAGGCAAACAGCATTTGTCAGATAATGGTTTCTCCCTCTCTCATTCATTCTCTTTCTCTCTGTGAAATGCATTATCACCGATCTTTACATATAGCATCTAACTATAAGCACTATAAGCTGTAAGTTTAACAGAGCTCTATGTTGATATAATTAATTCAATAATGGCAAACCCTTCCATATGTCTTAGATTTAAATTGACAATAACTTAATGTACATTGTTAATTTCTTTAAATTTAACATTACTGCTCTATACTTTTAAAGAATATTATATCTCATAATAATAATATTAAAAAAGTATTTAAAATATTTGAAAAGCTCAAAAATATGTAATTAGTTTTCTACTAATAAGTGAAATACTTTCCAAAAACCCTTAAAAAATATCCCCTCTACAACAAAAAAAATCTTCTCAAAACAGTATTTAAAATATGCAATGGTTTTTTATTTTGACGTAAAAAACGAAGCGTAATCTAGAGATATTTTGGATGGAAAGGTGAGCTCAACGCTCGTCCTTGATGATGCGATGGGCTGTTGGTTGTCGCTCGCATGAGGGGTGTGCGATCCGGGGGTCGTCGGGAGCCTCTGGAGGAGCCCTGCTCCTTGGAGAGAAAAAGGCGTAGAACCTACTGGCGGCGGGAACCCTGAGCGGACTGGCGCCAAGGCTGGTGGACGGCATGGTAGCCGGCCTGGGTCTGGGCGGGAGTGCTGCGGCCGAAGGGGCTCTTCGAGTTCACCTGGAGCATGTAGTCGCCCTGCAGATCGTAGTCGGTGGCGATGCCCATGTAGGCGCGCTTGCCATATCCCTTGTTCTGCTTGTACTCCTGGTAGGAGCTGGCGGCCACGGCGGGGAAGTTGCGCTCATTGCCGGGACGCACCGACTCGGCGAAGTAGCGGGTGGCGCGCATGGAGGCCTCCACGACGTTGTCGGCACCGGGAACACCGGTCGAGGGTCCATTCGGGAAGAAGTCAACATTGGCCAGACGCTGGCTGGTGCCCATGCCGTAGGCGGAGGTGTGGATGGCATCAACGAAGTCAGCATCGCCGCGGGCCAAGCCGGTCAGCTTCTCCTCGGGCTTGCCGTAGATCTTGGAGGGGTCCAGGGCGGTGATGCGGCGCAGCTTGTGTCCGGTCTGGCGGGTGAACTGGCGGCCAGCGACGCCAGCCACATGGGCAGCGGGTCCATTGCCGATCAGATGGATGATCTCCTGGGGCACGTTGACGGTGTTGGTCAGCTCCACGAGGCGGTTGCCGATGATCTCGCCAATGCGCTCGATGTTCAAGGTGGCGAACTGCTCAAAGTCCTCGATGGCATTGCCCAGCTGGATGACGATCAGGTCTCCGGTCTTGGTGTCCTCCTTGTCATCGCCCTGGCGGCGGCGCTGCTGCTGGCGAGTCTCCTCGCTGCTGCCGCGCTGGCGCTGCTCCTCGCTGGAGTAGTCGTTGTCGGTGGTGGGGTAAGGCTGGAGGTTGTAGCGCTGCTGGTAGGCCTTGACCAGCTTCCTGGTGGCCTTCTGCACCTGGGAGGAGCTCTCGGGCAGGCCCTGGATGAAGATGGTAACCTCATCGTCGCCGAACCTCTGCTGGCGCTTCACCGTCTGCACGAGAGTGTTCAGGTTGAACTCGATCTTCTGGCCGCGCTCGCCGACAATGTAGCCCTTGACCTGGCTGGGCTCCGGGGTGTAGTCGGGACGGAAGACGTGGTTGAACTGGGACAGGTGGTCTGGAAGCAGGTAGAATTTTAGGAAAGTCTGTTAAAGGAAGCTCTAAGTCGGCACTTACAGAGCTTGTCCAGCAGAGTGGCGCCCTCCTCGAGGCTCATCTCCTGGAGCTTCTTCAGGTTGACCTGCTTCAGCGAGGGCAGCTCCTCGATCTCGCGGGGATTGACCCAGTTGCTGGGCTGGTCCACGCTGCTCAGCGCGTTGGAGTGACGACGGTTTCCGGTCTGGGGATTGGCCACGGTGGCCGCCAGCAGGCAGGCCAGCACGCAAAGGGTGCGCAGGGGGTTCATGGTGAGTTCCTGGTGCTTCCTGGTTCGACTACTTCAGACACCGTACCAAGTTGTACTGCATGCCGACTGCCTCCGATCCGCGGGCTTTTATACCCGATCGGGGATCCGAGTCAGCGGATTATGCACGCGCCGGGTCCGGCGGAAGCGATTGATTCGGCTCCGGGTTCTACGGTTCCCCGGCTCCCGTCTCATCAGCAGTAATCCATTTTCGCTTAGTTGGTGATTTTGCAAGACTTCTTGATGAGTTTTGTCATTTCGGTTCTTTTTAATTTTTGATTTTGATTTTTTTTCTTCAGCTTTCATAATAATAATATTATATTATTGTTAATGCAATCTGGTGTTTGGGGCAATAACTTCTTTTCTTACATAATTGGAAAAAGGGGGAATTGCAGCCAAGGGGAGGGGCTCGGAAATAAAGCACGAAATAAACTCGTGATAAGTTCAAGCTGTTGAGCTGTCAATTTAATAAAACTATATATGTTTGTGGGGTTAATATATATGTTTAATTATAGGTTTTTGCAATAGGGAAACGTTGAGCCAAGGGGCCAGTAATCGATGGTGTAATGAAGTTCCTTGGAAATTGTTATCAAAGGGTTTTAACTTTAAGAAATCTGGGCTTAAGATCAACTTTAAAGCAGCTGTCTACAGAAAAGTAAAGTAAATGTATCAGTTAAATTTTGTTATTAAAATATATTTGTTAATTATAACTCTTTACTCAATCAAATAAAATAATTTCAAAATAAGTAAATCAAATCAACAAATAAAAATAAATAAAAAAAATAAATACATCAATAAATATACAAAGGAGTTAATAAACAAGTAAATGTCAAAATTAACAAGTACATAAACAAATAAACGATTAAAATAAATAAAAACAAAAAACTAAATATATACATCAATTAATAAATAAAGGAAGGAAGTAAATATCTAAATTATTAATTACATAAATAATTAATAAAAATTGAGTTCATTTCATGATAACTAAATTATAAATAAATAAATGAATAAGTATATGAATCTTTGAATCAATTTAAAAATATTTAAATACATTTATTTAAATCAAAGAAACCATTCAATAATTTATATATATATAATATATTATATAGTAAACAAACAACTAAAAATAAATCATTAGTAAATAAATAAAGAAATTAATAAACAACTAAATATATAATTAAATAAATACAAAAATAAATAATTAAAATTGATATGCTGATAACTAAATGGCAAAGAAATATATTAATATGAATGTTTATGAATATATAAAAAAATAAATTAACTCAAAAATGTTTAAATAAATTTATTTATATAAAAGAAACCATTCAATAATAATAATATATTCTGTTTAAGCTAAACAATTAAGTGTTAGCTAATAAATAAAAACATAAATATATCACAGATGCGGATTAGGCTGTATTTAGCTTAAGGAAACATCAGTAAATATATCAATTTTACTGAATTAATACCAATTATATGAAACTAACTATAAATATTTATAAATCTAGTAATTAAATTGTAACAATTATATTAAAGACACCAACACTTTATATCCAAAAAATAGGTTTATAAACAGTTTGCTTATATTATTTTAATTTTAATTTATTTTAGGTTAAATAAATATAAAAATATTGATAAATTTAGTTATTAAATTATAACAATTAAATTATTTAAACAAACACTATATACCCTAAAAATAATGCGTATAAACTATTTGTTTATATTATTTTAAGCTCGATATCAACAAAATGCTTATTAAACCTTTTTTTGTTTGAGCTTTTTCGAAGTCTCAATTTATGCAAGCTCATATTTCAGACTCCAAATAACGCAATCGCTAAGAAAATATAAAAAAACAGCTTAAATCAATTAAAAACAAATTTAAAAAAAAAATGAGCTCAGGTTTCCTTTGGGAATAAAGTTTGTGAAGGCCTCTAGAAAGAAAATCTGAACTTGCAAAACGTATATTAAAGTCATTAATAAATTATTTAAAGTCTAAATCTGCAAAAATAACCTTTGGCAGACCCTTCTAGAGTCCCGCATTACAATGTTATAATCTTCCATTATCTTCCCTGGGAACTAGAAACATTCGACGCTTTTCCTATCATCGAAATCTGGAATCAATGAACGGCCCTGAAAATAACCTTAAATGGCCCTGAAATTGAGATGGGAAATGTTAATTCAAGTTTTGAATACTTTAATATAAAATAAAGAATTGGAAATTATGTAAATTTGTTCAAGAAATTACTTTAAAAATATCAACTGAAACTATAAATTATATTGAAATATAAAGGATAGGCAGGGATGCCTAAAAAAAAACTTACAATCTTTTATTATATTTTTTTTTAATGTAGAGATTAAATATATATAATTATATATATTTTATTATGTAGAGTTTAAATATATATTATATTTAAAAAAGTTATATATTTTTTAGATATTAAATATTATTTTCAAATGTTTTTTTGTGAAGGTAAATTTTATGGAAGTGAAATATTGCTTACCTTCAAAAAACCATATTTTAAAATAATCTCTTATATCTAGAACTTATTTTTACATGTAATATATATTTAAACACCACATAAAAAAAGATATAATAAAATATTGGAAACCATATTTTATTTATTTATTATTTTAAAATGTTTTTTGTGAAGGTAAATTTTTATTTGAAGGAAATATTTATTAGCTTCAAAAAATCATATTCTAAATTATTCTTTTATATCTAGAAAACATAGAACTTATTTTTAAATGTAATATATATTTAAACTTCACATTATTTTATTTTAATTGTTAGACTTCTCTCAGAAGCACATCCCTAAGTTCAAATCAAACCCTCACAGAACCCTTTATACGTCACACCACACTTTTTAGTGAACTTGTTAAAATATATATGATCTTTTCTACAGTTTAGATTTAATTTAATTGCATGACGAATTAAAAAAGGAAATGTAGAGTGAATGTGGAAGCTAAGATGGGGCAACAAAGTTGCATTAGTTTTGCAACAAACAAACATTATCAGTTGAAAGCCGGCAGTGCTGGGTCATCATCTGGCCGGGTCAGGTAAGTCAGGTGAGCTCGTGTGTGCCCACGCAGCACTCTTGGCCCCCGGAAAGCACCTGAAGCAGCGAATTACAGTGACATGGAAGGGCAATACAATACGGAATCGATCGGCTATATAAGACGCCGGTGGACGAGGTAACAAGTCAGTTCAACTCGCTCTGTGTTGAAGTCGCATCCCCCGGAACCGAACCATGAATCCCATGAGAGTGCTGAGCCTTCTGGCCTGCCTGGCTGTGGCCGTCATGGCCAAGCCCAATGGCCGATCGGACAACTCCGTCAACCAGGCTCTGAAGCCATCCCAGTGGCTGTCCAGCTCCCAGCTGGAGAACATCCCGGCCGTCGATGACCTGACCATGGAGCGCCTGGAGAACATGAGCCTCGAGAGCGGCGCTGAGCTTCTGCAGCAAGTTTGTGAGTATTCCGAGAGTCCTTTTTGGTGAGAAATATTGTTAATAAAATGTTTTTCTCAACCAGACCACCTGTCGCAGATCCACCACAACGTGGAGCCCAATTTCGTGCCCAGCAACATCCAGGTTTACGTGCCCAAGCCCAATGGCCAGAAGACCGTCGCCCCCTTGAACGAGATGATCCAGCGCCTGAAGCAGAAGCAGACCTTCGGCGACGACGAGGTGACCATCATCGTGACCGGCCTGCCCCAGAACTCCGAGACCGTCCAGAAGGCCACCCGCAAGCTGGTCCAGGCCTACATGCAGCGCTACAACCTGCAGCAGCAGCGCCAGCAGGCCAAGGCCGGACAGGACTACGAGGACACCAGCGACAAGAAGAACCAGCGCACCAGCAGCGAGGAGGACTCCAGCGAGGAGGCCAAGAACGGCAAGACCCAGAGCGGTGAAATTATTGTAAGTGAACCTAGTTTCCCATTTGAACTGCTTCCCTAATCCTTAATCCTTGTGATATCCTTTAGGTGATTGACCTCGGCTCCACCCTGACCACGTACAAGCGTTACGCCATGCTCGACATCGAGAAGACCGGCGCCAAGATCGGCAAGTGGATCGTCCAGATGGTCAATGAGCTGGACATGCCCTTCGAGACCATCCATTTGATCGGCCAGAATGTGGGCGCCCATGTTGCCGGTGCCGCTGCCCAGGAGTTCACCCGTCTGACCGGCCACAAGCTGCGTCGCGTCACCGGTCTGGACCCCTCCAAGATCGTGGCCAAGAGCCAGAACACTCTGACCGGTCTGGCCCGCGGTGATGCCGACTTCGTTGATGCCATCCACACTTCGGTCTATGGCATGGGCACCCCCATCCGTTCCGGCGATGTTGACTTCTATCCCAATGGCCCCGCCGCCGGTGTTCCCGGTGCCAGCAATGTCGTGGAGGCCGCCATGCGCGCCACCCGCTACTTCGCCGAGTCCGTGCGTCCCGGAAATGAGCGCAGCTTCCCCGCCGTCCCCGCCAACTCCCTGCAGCAGTACAAGCAGAACGATGGCTTCGGCAAGCGCGCCTACATGGGCATCGACACCGCCCACGATCTGGAGGGTGACTACATCCTGCAGGTGAACCCCAAGAGCCCCTTCGGTCGCAACGCTCCCGCCCAGAAGCAGAGCAGCTACCACGGCGTCCACCAGGTGTGGAACAACAAGGACAACAAGGACTACGAATAGGACATACGCTAAGCCACACACAACACAACACACAACACAACACGACGCTTCCTGTGGAGCAAACCCCGTAGTCCCTAAGTTCAAACAAACGAATTGGCATTTTCTAGAGCAAAACTTGTAACGAGCAGATCGCAAAATTCAACTTGCAAATAAACGCTGACGACTCTCTTTGACAGAGAGCCCAAAACGTGCATAAAATTTGGAGATACTTTTGATTATGGGAGAGTATATATATATATATTTATATAGGGGAGTGTATGGATCTTACCTGATGGGAAGCTCATTAAAAACTCGATGGAAATTAAACTTGTCTCTCAGATTTAAAATCTACAGAAGAATAACTTTAAAATAAACGGAAAGATAATGCTACTTGCATTTAAACTTGAGAAATAAAGAATTTAAAGTAAAATTGCGACAAGATACAACCTTTTAAGGAAAGATCTACAGGAGATTAACTTTAAAATAAGCAATAAAGCGATAAAATTATTACATTAATACTTGCATTTAAACTTATAAAGTAAAGACTCTAAAGTAGAATAACAACACGATAAAACCCTTAAAAGAAATTATCATAGGTACTTGCACTTTAATTTCATATAAGGACAGCACTGCTTCGGCTTAAAAATATATAAATCAAATAAATAATAAAATTATAATAATAAAATTAATAATATAAATTCAACGATTTCTTTAGAAATTTCTAACTTTAAGTAGTTAAAATATTCAAGGTTACTTGAAACATTCATATACATAAATGTATTTATCATGCAAAAGGAGGCATCTCCAATCCCCTGAAGTATATATAATTTTGATCAGCATCAGTCATGTCTGTTTGTCCGTATAAAATCACAGATCTTAGAGAATGTAAGAGTGTGACAACACAGATCAAGTTCGTTTTACGCCCACTTTTACCCCCACAATTGTAAATATCAAATAATGATTACTGTAAAAATGTATTTAAAATCATAAAATCGTAAACATGGAAAATATTATTAAACTTTTTGTATAGGTTTAGCTTCTGCAACACAAAGAGATGTGGCTCAACCTAGCAATGTTTGTCTTCATTTAGCTTCTGCATCACAAATAAATGTGGCTCAACATTTGTCGACATTTGGGTGCTGCTTTACATGTTACTAGCAACATTTGTCTTCATATAGGTGTTGCGCTACATCCTCCTAGCAACATTTGCTTCAATAAGGTGTTGGGCGACATGTTCCTAGTAACATTTGTCTTCATTTAGTTGGTGCGCTGCATTTTTCTAGCAAAATTTGTCATCATTGAGGTGTTGCGCGACATGTTCTTAGCAAAATTTGTTCGTGCCTTTCGTTCTGTTTAATTAAAGATTGTTAACAAATTCTAGCATAATTCGAATTAAGAACATTCATGTGTCCTGCTTTGGATACCGGCTATAACACAGTCTCACTGGACTGTAGCTTTTCTACTAGTTTTACTTAATTATTCGAAATATGAATAAAAAATATAACTAAAATTTCTACAACTAAATACTTATTAGCCAAGATTTTTCAAAAACCAAAGAATGTAGACTTACTTGATCTTAAAAAATAGCGAACCCGCCATTAAAACAAATCCTTTTGAATTGCTTTTGTAAACTTAGATTTATTTTATTGTTGCCTGTGTTCGTGTGTGTGTGTTTTTTGTTTTTCTTTTATGTTTTTTTTTCATGTGTCGATTGCATTGCATTAGATCGGAAAAGAATTTTTTAGGGGCGATTGGGAGGCAATAACACAATAACAATAAACCTCAACCCGAAGCAATAACAACTAGAAATATACAGCCAAGAGTTTAGGATTCAGGGCCTTGGCGAGATTTTAGCATTGTTCAATTTTTGTTCTATTTTAAGTTTGGGTTTTTCCTCTTTTCTTTTTGTTTTATATTTTACTCGTTTAAGTGCACATTCCGAATTGTTAGTATTCTCTATATGTTTGTGGCTGTGTTAGCTTTAGCAGATCGATGCAAAGGAAGGTAACATATGGTGGGAGCCAAGCCCCAAAAAAAATTGGTATAAGCGCAGGCCAAAGTGTCTTAAAAGTTAGCTACAGTCTTTCTTAAGATACCCAATCTTATGTACATCCCTCACATGTGTACGAGTACAATTCTTGATGGCTTTGCGTCGGTATATATACACAACAATCGCTTGTTTAAAATTAGTTTTGATTTCTGTGTGGTTTTTATAACAATTTCATTGTTTCGATTTTTTTTTGTGAGTGGAAGCAGTTTTTCGAATATTTGATGGTTTCCCAGCTACTTGAACTATCTCTCTATATATATATCTCTATGTATATTATATGTATATCGTTATTTAATCATACTATCAATTTAATTAGCTTTGAGGCCGAACTAAAGCACGAGGCATTTTGCCGTTTATTTAAAATGTTTATCAAACTTTGTTTTGGTTTCAAGTATATTTTAATATATATATATATAGTATGTATATATAGATCGTTTGGTGCGCTCTACAGTGCAAAATATTTGCTCAATTATAAAATTGTTTCACAGTTTTGTTAAATCCTTTCTGAACTGAACCGAAATCAAAAACAACGTTGGAACGCTATAGCCGAGGCTCTGGGCTATCAGAGGTCCGTTACAGGAGACTATATAGATTTCTCTGGGATCAGATTTTACAGAATTTTATGGCTACAAGATAGTTAAACGGATAAACGGACGAGGGAAAGTAATTCCTTGAGTTGTTCTCCAGTAACAGACCTCTCTGCAGTTTCTGTCCTGCCATTTTTCTGCTGCATTTGTGGCTCTAAGCAAACTTTTTCTTTCGGTCTTCTATGTATATCTGGGATCTGAGTAATCCAATTGCTGCAACTCAGTTAGCGTTTTAGGCTAGGCAATAATTCAATTGAGTTCTCCTCGTCGTCGAGCTTCAGCAAGTTCATGATGGTTAGATATTAACTCGAGTGGTGTGTCCTTTATGGTAAATCCTTACAATGTCCGTTCAATTGAATTTGTATCACAGCAATATATTTGTTTTTCTTTATATTTATAATTAATATATATATATAGCTACATATATAGTTGTGATCTGGGAGAAGCAGCGAGATGAGCAATAAATCATAGAGTAGCAGGCTTTTTTTTTTTTTGTCTCGTTTTCTTACTCTTGCAGAGGCTAATATGGCCCAAAAACTATCGAAAGCTGTCATAAGAACCATTGGTTGGGTACAATTTTATAACTTTTCTGGGAATTTCGGTGAACTAATACATGGAATGTAAAGTTACAGGCAAAGACTTGGTAGTAACAAGATGAGTAAGTTCAAATTTACAGGCGTAATGCATCTTGTTATTAGCTTCATCATTTTTAAAGCGCAGCAACGGACCGGAAACCGGAAGGGAAAACAAAGTTTTGACCTATAAGCTCCATGTTGTCCAATCAACAACAACCAACCAGGCGTTGTGTCCAGTGTTTGTACTCTCAAATGCGCTTGATGGTGGGGCCGGTGAAGAAGACCGAGACCTTGCGCTTGAACCGCTCCATGGTCGGCTCATGCTCCTCCTCGTAGTCCTCGTCGTCGTCGTCGTCATGCCGCCGATGGTGATGATGCTGATGGCTTTGCACCTGCAGGTGAAACGGCTGCAGATGATGGTGCTGCTGATGCTGCTGTCGTAACTGCTGCTGCTGACGCGGTTGCTGCAACTGCTGCTGCTGCTGGGAATGAAGATGCGAGCGAGGCTGGCGATGGTGCTGAGTGCCAAAGATGATGGTGCGCGGAAAGGACAGGGGCACATTATCCTCACCCTCGCCGTCGTCCAGCTCCTCGTCGTCGGCATCCTCGCCCGCCTCGTCGTCGCCCCCGGCCCCGCCGTCCGACTCGCTGAAACCGGGATTAAGTATTATATTCGGTATAAGCTCAATGCTGTCCCAACCATCTTGCAGTTCTTCAGGCCACAAAAATAGAGTTTTACGGTTGGGAATTATTTTGAAAAAGTTCAAAGAGAAATAAAGAGAGAGAGAGTGAGGAGTAGTTGAATAGACAGAGAGAAAAAGAGGACGAGAGAGAGAGAATAAAAAAACACGTATTAGATATATTTTTAATAATTGTTCTTTACTTTACCTCTGCTTTTCTAGGGAATTTTTATTGTGTGTGTACTGTGTGTGTGTGTTTGTAAGGGGTGTGTGTGTTTATGTGTGCAACAGTTGAACACAAATATTTACAGGCGGCGCTTCAGCCAAGTGACACTCGAAAATAAAGGCTTCAGTCACTTCAAGCCGCCAAGCGTCGCACGGGGCGTATGCGTAATGCAAGCAACAAATTTTTTCACACTAAATATAAATGTGTGTGTGTGTGAGTATATAGTGTGTATATAGTGTACATATGTATATATATCTTTGTGTCTTTTGGAAATCCAAGCTTAAGTGTGTTTGTGTTTTAAAGAAAACAAAAAGCTAAATCGAACAAAACATTATAACTCTTTATATGTTTGGGTTTTCTTTTGTTTCATATTTTTTTTTCTTTTTTAATATTCGTGCTCTTTGGGGCTTTAATCGTTGCAAATGCAAATAACACACAATAATATTCAGTAGGTTACAATATACACGGTTACAACATTAATAAAGCATTTTCTAGACGTTTTACAATATTTATATATATATTTAGCAATAACTCTAGTTTATTCAGGGTTTCATATTTATATAGCAGCTAAAGCTTAAGACTGTTTAATATCTCCAGAGACGGTTTAGGTTTACTTTGATTTCGATTTCATTGATTGATCTTGGCTACTAGTGCTGGCTATCACAGTTAAAGTGCTTAAAGCTGTTCCTCTTTGGTCTAGATTGGTTTTCTTTGGTTACTTTTTGGAGTCTAAGAGTTTTGTTTTGATTAAATATAAATGAAGAAATCACCAAAAAATGTCCTGAGACTCAAAATGGAAGTGTTATCAAGCGTTTCTAAATACTTTATGCTGCTTTATGTAAAGGTTATTATTGCCTAAGGCAGTTTGGTGCTAAGTAATTAGTTAATTAATAATTGACTTTTCATGAGCGACTTTGCTGAGCGTTTTCTACCTACAAAAGACTGACTCTATTATTTCACTCCAAAATACTGCTCAAAATACGGCTATATATAAACTAAGGTCTTGAATCCATATTTGACCGCTCTAAAAGCTTTTTCATATCAAATAGCATACACTTTCTATATGTATGCATTATCCGCTTATGTGATTGTATTTACAGTTTCAACTAAGGCTATGTAGGGCATGTAATATATATATTTTATGACTTAAATATAAACAACATCCAACCATAAAGCAAACATTTCATTGCCGCAATTATCCGGCGGGGGGAGGCGAACATAACAACAAAATGCGGTTAAACTCAACTTAAATATTAATAACAACGACATGTAGCAGCGGCAACAAGGATATAGCAATAACAACAGCAACAACATCAATATATAGTATATATATAACATATATGCATATATGTATACAGACATAACATGAATGAATTAATTAATTAACAATGCAGGTAAATGGTAAGCGAGTCAACTTAGGAAACCAAGAGAAAAGCCAAATGGAAAGCACACATCACAGGTGAGAATTGCTGCTGATAATTTGCTGAATAGGTTTTTATCTCGGGGTTTGTTTGCTGTTCAAACTGGGGGAGTTATCGAGTTTTTCGAGTTTTTTTTGAGTTTCTTTTTTGGAGTTTCTTTTTTAGCTAAAGTTGAAGTTGATGGACTTAGTCTGTACCCATTTGCGCTGACTGATAGCACTCCTTGGAGAGCACAATGCAGAGTCCGATCGCTAATATCACAAGGGTCCCGAGCACTATGCTGACGGCCACTATCCAAATGCGTGGATCGAAATTGTCTAAGTCGGGTTTTATAAGGCGTATGAGATCTGAGAGACACACAGACACATTCACAGAGGGACAGCGAGAGGCAAGTAGAGAGAGAGAGAGAAAGGGGAGAGAGATACAGATGGACAACGAAAATTAACAAAAATTACAAGTCGAACTTACTAAACAATAATCTATATATGTACGTATACGTAATTAAAGCTACCAATCAAGTAACTAGATTTAAGACCACGATCGGGACTGCCACACAGATATATACCATAACTCGCAAATAACTGTTGACCGATTCGTGCGATCACAAAAAAAATATTTTTTTTTTCTAAGAATTGGAACAAAGACTCTCAGAGCAACCGATTGAATTGCTTTTATACAAATTATGCTCGCAATCAGTTGACAAGCAGTTTTATCCGTTCTCTTTTGCTCGCCTCATTCACGGACCATTTGCTGTTGAAAGATGAGCCAAAAAGTCTTTTGCGCATGTATGTGTGTATGTGAAGTTTCCTTTGTAAACAAACATTGATACTTATTAAACATAATTCTGAATAAATGGATTAACAGATAACTTCATTATTTCTTTCATTCAAGAAGATCTAACGTCCAAAGAAAAGAAATTACCGGGAAAAGATCATTTGCAAAGACGTTTTCAGTAAATCAGTCCTTAAAAAGTCACTTTGAGCGAGCGTCACCTCGTATTAGTCATCGGAAGAGATCTTTAAGAGAGCGCGCTTACTAACAGCTAAACGTAAAGCAATAAACAGAAAACCGAAAGAAAGAGAAACGGAGTCGACTGCTCAGAGCGAGAGCAAGGATGCATGCTTTTTTTCTCTTTGCTCGCGAGTATATATATATATATATATATATCTTATATATCTTATTCTGGTGCAGCCCCCATTCGCTTGGCCTTTGATTAGATGTCGACACCAATTGAAAATGACTGAGTTAACTACCGTTTAGAATTACAGTTTACACATTTAATAGTTCAAATCAAAGTTACCCAAAAAGGATAGAAAACGACATATCGATAGTCTAGCCTGGATGAGACCTAGCCTAGTCTAGCCTAAACGGAGAATAACTAAGAGCTGATTGGATGGACCGGGATGAGCCGGGAGTACTTACCCTCCTCCTTAGTTTCCGGTAAAGTGGTCACATTGGTGGTGACCACCTCGCCGCTGCCCAGCTCGTTGTTGGCCCATATCCGAAACTCATAGGTGGTGTTTGGTGCCAGGCGATAGACCTCCATTTGGCGCTGTAATAAGATTAAAATCATTTTAAAAAAGGAGCTTGTAGAACAGCCTTAAAGGTTAATTACTTTTCTATAATATTGAAAATATATTCTCCCAATACTCACCACATTGGGTGCTATATTAATGGGATCCATTCGGCTCCAGGCATGCTCGAAGCTCGCATTCGCCGGCGGCGTGCTGTAGGAGACATTCCGGAATTCGGCCGTGAAACTGCGCACGGGATAGCCGCCGGACTGCGTCTTATTGAAGCGCCAAATGAGAAAGCCCAGTATAGTGGAGGCTTTGAAGTACAGTTGCGTCACCGGGCCCGGAACGGTGCGAACGGTGAGCTTAGTCCGCTGATAGGCCAGATACTCCACTTCCTCCTGCTCCACCTGCTCGGTGTCCTTGGGGGACTGCCTCTCCGCATCCTCCTCGGCCCGATCCTGTGCCTGTTGTGGTGAGGTAGTTGCTGATGTCGCTGGACTGCTCGTTGCCATTGCAGTTGCAGTTGGAGTTGCAGGTGTCGCGGCTGCAGTTGACGACGATGGCCGGGGCAGAGAGGCAAAGCACACGTAGATGCCACCATCCGAGGGGCTTACATTGCGCAACACCAAAACACGACCAGTCTTTGGAAGTTTATAATTGGAGGTATAATTGCAGTTTACGATGGTAACGAGTAACGAGAACGAACAACGTGTGTAACGTGTGTATTTTTATCTGTGCTAATTTGAAGCACTCACCTGAACTATTGTGCTGTTGTTGCCGTGCTCTTTCACCCACATGATGTTGCCCTGGGCTATGCAAGGTATGCTCACATTGTTGCCCTTGTCCGTGGCGTATTCGTTGTACTTGATCGTCGAACTGAGTACAGTGAGCACTGTAAGAAAGAATGGGAAATTACGGTTAGTATAACAGTTTAATATTTTGTTGTTTATTTTATTAGATTAGATATAATATACCTATACAATATTAAGTCTAATGGGGCAATAGGTGGATTAGAGTACTAGTAGCTAAGACATTCGACTCTGTATATAAATCAGTTTAAATATAACAGTTTATATAACAATTCCCTTTAAAATAAATATCCGTTTCTATATGAATTTTTATAACAAGTTCTTTAAAATACTACATAAATGATTGTATAAGTGGTAACAAAACGATGGCCATACAAGTTTTTATTGTTGCATTTATTCCACCTTCTTGTAACACAACAATGGACAGGCTTACTGTACTACACATTTTTTTCCAAATCAAGTTGATTTTTAACTTAAAAAACAACTTCTGTACAAGTATGTATAACAGTTGGTATAACAATTACTTTGATATACATATGTTTCCATATCTATGACTTTACGAAGGCCATACAAGATTTTATTGATGTATTTATTCCACCTTCTTTAATCAAGTTGCTTACTAGCTTAAAAAACAAGTTATGCACTAGTTTGTATAACCAATTTGTGTAACAGCCTGTATACCAGTTTGTATAACAATTTCTTTGAATTATAATTCCGTTTCTATATGATTTTTTATGAGAAGTTCTTTAAAATACTTTACAATGGCCATACAATTTTTTATTGCTGTATTTATTCCACCTTCTTTAAAGGGTAGTACCACAAAAAATAACTGTATGCAACTCAGGTTGAATAAGAAGTTATATAATAGTTTGTATAACAAATTTGTATAACTGTTTGTACAGCAGTTAATTTTGATATTAAAAGTGGCCTACAAATTTAAACAACTTGCCCAGGACTTTCTTAGTTGTTATAACACAGCGTATAACAGTTTTGGTGAAAACAGCACCAACGCAACCATTTCAACGACAACTTTAAAACAAGTTACAAAATAATGACATAGAAAAATATAAAACATAGGTTCATTTGAAAATCCTTACTCCAAGTATACTTTCCCGCTCCAAGTGTTATACAAAGAACGGTTCTCCCATAAGATATATCCAAATTACCCTCCTCTAAACCCAAAGATGTCCCTGATTAGCTTTACCCACTTAGGCACTTCGATTAATTGATAGATAGAGTGCTGCCTCATGCAACCCCTTTAGGACTGGGGAAGCACGATTAGCTCACAGTTCGTGGCCCGATGTCTCTGTGGTTGGAACGCTGCCTAACGGCCTATTTCCAGCTCATGGGGTTGACCTGCGGCTGGAGCGGCTCCCGCTTGGGTCGGCTGCTGGGCAGCAGTTTCCTGGTCCTCGTACTGATCGAGCGGGCGGGAGAAGTCCGGACTTACTTCCAGAGAGAATTCTCAGATGACGACGGCGGCGCATCGGGCACGTCGTTCTTCTTCGCCAAGACCGTCCAGGGCGTCAATGTGGGCTACAAGCTGGTCCACGCACTGATCGCTGGCATGGCTTTGGTGGAGTGTAAGCAAAGTCGCCGTCTGCTGGAGCAACTGCCTCCGGTTAGGACCACATCGTTCATGTACAGGCAACTGGTTCTTGAAATCCTGCTCAACGGCTACATCATCGGTCTGAATGTCTACATGTGCAGAGAGCGACTGGAACTGCTTCTCGAGTGCCTCCGGATGGTGTACAGCAACCAGGCGGTACGTGCTCGATATCTGCAAATGCTGATTCTGGTGGATCGCCTGGACTTCCAGCTGGAGCAGCTGCTTCAAAGGATGACCGAAAAAGGACGACCCGTGGACTACCAGTCCCTGCGCACCGACTACGCCCATTTGGCCAAGCTGACGCGATCGTTGTCGCAGCTTTATGGCCTCTCGCTCCTCCTGCTGAATGTCCTGTGCCTCGGCGACTGCCTCATAGCGTGCAACGTGTACTTTATGGTGGTATATCTGGAGGTAATGCCCGCCAGTTGGTTCATCTTCGGCCAGGCCATGTACATCGTTATGCCAACGCTGGTCAAGATCTGGACCCTGTGCGCCGCCTGCCAGCGCTGTGTGGAAAAGGTGATGATCCGTTTAAGAACTTCTCTTAACTTGGAAGCTCTTTAATTGTTTTAATTTCCTATCCAGGCAAAGTACTTGCAGTCGCAGCTTAAGGATCGTCCCGGTCAAACGCCTGCGGAAAGGAGTCAGATCGAGGAGTTTGTCCTGCAAATTATGCAGGATCCCATATACTTTAATGTCTGTGGAATATATGAACTCAATCTGCAGTCCTTAGCCGGGGTAGGTTTATATTAAATGTAGTAAAGTCTACAACGATCTTAAGTTTCCATTGTTTTTCCGTAGATGTTCTTCTTTATACTGGAGGCTTTGGTTATATTCCTGCAGTTTGTGTCCCTGGTTGGGCCGAGCCAAAGCATGGACTAATAAATCATCGGGGTCAGAGGTCGCTGCTGCGAGGAACATGCAACATGGATTGCTTGCCAAAAAGGAAAAGTGAGGAACAGGAAAAAAGCAAACAGAACGCAGGGAAAATGTTCTTCAATTTGGCCGCTGTTGTATTTTCTGCATGCGGAAAATGTTGAAAATGTTGCCGCGACACGCGAAGGTCACACACACACGCAAACACACTCGTTCTCTGCACTGCTTACATATTTATGACGATGCCTGTTTCCGCTTCTGCCTCGGCCGCTTCTCTCGCTCTCGTTCGACAGCCATCAGCCATCAGCAACGAAACAACAACAACAATGCCAACAATAAACACCAAAAGGCAACGCCATATTTTATTTTTGGCTTCAATGGGCCAACAGTAAAAGTCACCTATTAAAACCCACGGACTGCGTGGGCCACGGCGGGGGTGAGGGGAGATTCCAGAGGTAAGGTTGCAACAAAAGGTGACAAGAGCCTAAGCCTTGTGGCTATTGATCCTTGGGGCATATCCATTACAATTAAGTTTTTTGTTGGTCCACTGCAGTCGCACCCGCAGTTCTGTGCAAATTTCTACGTAGCGAAGTTATAAAAAGGATCACGTTCACAGGATAATTAAATAAATAACCAGTAAAGGATTCTTTCTGTTGGCTAAATAAGTAATTAAATAAATAATATTTAAGAAGGGATTAATGACATGCCGCATTCCATTCAATTCGATCTTTGAGAGATTAGAAAAGGCAGAACATATTGATATTTCGACATTGTTATTTGACACAAAATTCTATATATATATATAAAATCGATATTTTAACGTAGAGATATACATATGTGTGATAAATCAATTAAATCAAGGATAAACATCGACTAACTGTGATGGGCCGAAGTTTGTATACCCCTTGCAATTGGATCATTAACAATCTATCCATGATTTCTGGTTGATGATCGATAATATCGGTAATTTTCTTGCAAAATTCTCTCAATTCAGAAATGTTGAAATTCACTATATCATTGTTTACGATATTTGTTCGATAATATCAGTCAGATTCTGGATAAATTCTTTATTTTTAGAAATGTAGAAATTCGATACATGATAGTTGACGATATTTTTCGATAATTTCAGTAATATTCTGTATAAATTCATTATTTTCATAAATGTAGAAATTCGATACATCATAGTTTTCGATATTTTTCCGATAATATCAGTAATTTTTTCGATAAATTATTTATTTTAAGCAATGTAGAAATTCGATATATCATAGTTTAAGAAATTTGTTTGATAATATCTATAAATATCTGGATAAATGCAATATTTTTAGAAATATCGAAATTCGATATATCATAGTTAACGATATTTTTAGATATAATCAGTAATTTTCTAGATAAATTCATTATTTTCAGAAATGTAGAAATTGAATGTATCATAGTTTACGATATTGGTTCGATAATATCAGCTAATTTCCTGAAAAATTCGATAAGCCATAGTTTTTTATATATTTCAATCGATGTATCATGCATCTCAATGTTTTATGCTTGTATTCTTTTTATATTAATAGTTAGTTTATCCTTTTTCTTATCAAGATCACACTGTTTGAAGAATAAACTTATATGTATCTTATATCTTATACATTTCAATCGATGTATAATATATCACAATGTTTTGTACTTGTATCCTTTTTTGTTAGTTTGTTCATCCTTTTTCCAATCAGCATTACACTGTTTAATGAATAAACTTATATATATCTTACAGGTATCCTTAACAATATCAATATTTGTTTTCTTATCAAAAAACTTGCACGCCCGCAAAGTTAAATGTTAATACCTGAGAACTTAACTAGATTGCCTTCCTAAAGTTGGCCATTGTAAATAATACCGAGCACTGGGCAAACGCAATCATTTCGCAGAAACACATTCCACACACAAAAACACACACACACTCATCCCAAGGAACGGCAGAAAAACAAAAAACAAACAATTTTAAGGTTCAACCTTGTCCAAGTCGGAGCAGAAAGTAAGTCAGTCAGTCATCCATAATGTTGATAAAGTTGCCGCTGCCTGGCGGGAGACTTGGGGGTCGTAGGGTTCTTGGGTGCTGGAAAACAACAGGGCCCATGCCCTACCTCACCCCCTTTTCGCGGGGGTTATGTAAGGCGCAATCTGTTTGCCGAAAAGTATGCAATGAATTTTGTAGTTGCTCTGCAACACCACCCTCTAAAGACCGGCACCCTTTGAAGCCCCTTTCGCCCTATGACGTCAGTTAATTGATTTCAACACGAATCCCATGCAGGCGACTTCATTTACACGGGGAAATAAAGACATTACAAATTTTTCAAATTGAGTTTAGTTGAAATTAAGTAACTTTTTTGATAAGTATTGAAGAGATTTTGAATTGCCATTCTTTTAGGGTTTGTCGGTTTGAGAATCGATCAATAAAGCAGTACGTTGCGATATATGTGCGATAGATCGATACACAGGGATATATAGAAATTACAAATCTTACAAATTTGGGTTTAATTTAAAATAAGTTACTTTTCTGACACACATTTAAGAGATTTTATATCGCCTTTTTCTATGAGTCTTATGGGAATGAAAGATTATATCCAGTATCGATAAATAAATCAATACGTTGCGATATATGTGCGATAGATCGATACACAGGGATATATAGAAATTACAAATCTTACAAATCAGATTTACTGTAAATTAAGTAACCTTTTTGATACGAATTCAAGAGATTTCAAATCGCCATTTTCTTTGGGTTTGTCTTATGACTTACAAGTGGGAATGACAGAAAATATCGGTATGTAAATGAGTATCGATAAATAAATCAATATGTTAAGATCGGGTTTCTGTTCCGATTTGAAAATAAGACACATTGTTACGATAATTTGTATATTTTAACGTTATAATTGGTATTTTTTCAATATTAAAAACTGATATATCAAAAGAACCGATTTTTCGATATATTCTTATATAGGAGTGCCATATACTGGCCCATTTTCTCATTTATTTTTGTATTTTTTTCAGTGCAAGGTCAGTCAATCAGGCAAGGCAGTTGCTCAATCACCGCTCGCTTGTCGATGGGCCAACCATCAATTGTCGAGCGATTTAATTAGGTCGCCCCAGGGCTTTCGGCCGTGACGCATTTTGGCCAGTTGCCTATTTTTAGACGCGGTTTGCATTGATTTTGCCATAAACACGAACTGAACCCTCCGCCCCCATTCCAGAACACAAGCACAACAACAGCCGGCGATAAACGTAACCGAATCCCAAAGTCTCCGAGTCTCCGAGCCTCCGGAACCTTAAATTCGCCAAGGAGACAAAATGACAAAACAGCCATGGAAATCCGGGGAAAATAAAACGAGAGCCCGGAGACAGTCGGGCGGGCGACACCTTTTGTTTATTAACCGGATGCGGAACCCCTGGTAACCAGCTATTTTCCGTGAAAACTGACTTTACTGACTGATTGGCACGTGAGCAGGGGAATTTCCCCCGGAAAATGTGAGAAAACAGCAAAACATCAGCAACAGAAACAGAAAGTGCAACTAAAAATGTAATAAAATAAAAATGTTTGCCAATTGATGGAGGGTCTTTTTGTTCATTTCCCCGGTTTTTCCTTGCCATCATTTTCCCCTCTCATACTCCCTCTCTTTATATTTGTTTGTTTTCCCACGATGAAAACCACGTCTAGAGCCCCCCCCCCACTTTTCATGGAACTGCGCTTTTTTTCCGTGCTTAATTATTTAAGCACTCGCCTCAATTTGAGGCAAACTTAGCAAACAAGCTGAGTACAGGGCCAAGTCCTTAAATGTAACAACCTTTCGCTCTTAAACCCAATTAGGAGGCATAGTTGAGGATTTAATAAGGGCTTCGTTAGACTCAAGAGTTTTGTTTTTTAATAAAATGTAAAATAAGGCAAAGTTTTTGCTAAAAATAAGCATTGGAATCTAAAGTAAATACTTCAAAATACAAGCAATATCTTATAACTTAAAATATGTCTTAAATTTCTTATACTTTTCCTTTTCTCATAATGAGTTTTTGCCACATTACAAACAAAAATTGGCTTAACTTATTTAAATTTATAATTCCCCTAAAAAATGCAAAGGAATTTCAATTTAAATTGCGTTTAGTCTGATCTCATAAATTGTATCTTTTATGCAACACTGTGGCTACCTTTCTCCCCCATTTTTTGTGCACATTTAGCTCCCAGTTCCTAACACGTTTCTCGTTTGCCTTCTGCGGCCATTTTGCATAATTTGTGGTCCCGACCATATCCCTTATCCTCTTTACACGTACTATATCCCCCGATTGAAGCAACAAGCTGCGAAATAAAGTTGTCCTGATGGCACCCAGCTGGGAGATCGAACCAGGACAACTTTTCAAGCACTCACTTGAGTGTCTGTGAGTGTCAGTTGAAGACGGAATTGAATCTTGAACCTGTATCTAAACCTGACGTTGAAGCCCAAGCCCTTTGGAATGTAACATTTTCCTTAAATTCAGGATAATCTGCAACATGGGCAAAAATCATTCATCAAATGCAGGAAATGATTCTTTTTTAAACCGGATTTAATTTACTTGCCCATCAGATTTTCCAGACCAATTAGCAGCAGGGAAGTGCTTACTTCTGTAAGGGATAAGGGATGTACATATATCGATAGAAAGAGTCCAATATATCGACAAAAATTTGATAGAGAAAATAACGTAAACGTTCATTTATTGACATTTTGAATGAGTGAGATTGTTAAAAAGTGCATTCAATCTATATTAGAGATATATATTAAAAGAAAAAAAAACCAATATGAAATAGCGACATTACCTTTGGGCTTAATTAGATATCGATAATGTCGTAAACTTTAATATATCGATCATTCATCAAATGCAGGAAATGATTCTTTTTTAAACCGGATTTAATTAACTTGCCCATCAGGTTTTCCAGACCAATTAGCAGCAGGGAAGTACTTACTTCTGTTAGGGACAAGGGATGTACATATATCGATAGAAAGAGTCCAATATATCGACAAAAATTTGATAGAGAAAATAACGTAAACGTTCATTTATTGACATTTTGAATGAGTGAGATTGTTAAAAAGTGCATTCAATCTATATTAGAGATATATATTAAAAGAAAAAAAACCAATATGAAATAGCGACATAAACTTTGGGCTTAATTTGATATCGATAATGTCGTAAACTTTAATATATCGATCATTCATCAAATGCAGGAAATGATTCTTTTTTAAACCGGATTTAATTAACTTGCCCATCAGGTTTTCCAGACCAATTAGCAGCAGGGAAGTACTTACTTCTGTTAGGGACAAGGGATGTACATATATCGATAGAAAGAGTCCAATATATCGACAAAAATTTGATAGAGAAAATAACGTAAACGTTCATTTATTGACATTTTGAATGAGTGAGATTGTTAAAAAGTGCATTCAATCTATATTAGAGATATATATTAAAAGAAAAAAAAACCAATATGAAATAGCGACATTACCTTTGGGCTTAATTAGATATCGATAATGTCGTAAACTTTAATATATCGATCATTCATCAAATGCAGGAAATGATTCTTTTTTAAACCGGATTTAATTAACTTGCCCATCAGGTTTTCCAGACCAATTAGCAGCAGGGAAGTACTTACTTCTGTTAGGGACAAGGGATGTACATATATCGATAGAAAGAGTCCAATATATCGACAAAAATTTGATAGAGAAAATAACGTAAACGTTCATTTATTGACATTTTGAATGAGTGAGATTGTTAAAAAGTGCATTCAATCTATATTAGAGATATATATTAAAAGAAAAAAAAACCAATATGAAATAGCGACATTACCTTTGGGCTTAATTAGATATCGATAATGTCGTAAACTTTAATATATCGATCATTCATCAAATGCAGGAAATGATTCTTTTTTAAACCGGATTTAATTAACTTGCCCATCAGGTTTTCCAGACCAATTAGCAGCAGGGAAGTACTTACTTCTGTTAGGGACAAGGGATGTACATATATCGATAGAAAGAGTCCAATATATCGACAAAAATTTGATAGAGAAAATAACGTAA